>CAKNXH010050491.1:0-11113 GCA_932178445.1 Andricus quercusramuli
AAAAATTTTAAATATTTCGCGAAGATTTCCAAAGATTTCAGAAATATTTCACAAAGATTTCAATGATTTTGTAAATATATCAAAGATTTCACAAATATTTCAAATATTTAAAAAAATTTGCAAAAATATCGCATATAGTTAAAAGATTTCACAATGACTTCAATGATTTCCTAATGATTTCAATAATTTAACAAATATTATCAAATATTTCAAATATTTCGCCAAGATCTCCGATAGATTTTAAAAGATTTCCCAAATATTTAAATGTTTTTCCAAAGATTTAAATAATTTCACAATTATTATGCAACATTTCAAAAAATTTCAAATATTTCGTAAAGATTTCCAATGATTTCATAAATATTTTGCAAAGATTCCAATGATTTTCCAAAGTTTTCAATCATTTGACAAATACTGTCAAATATTTAAAAAATATTTCGGAAAGATTTTCAAAGATTTCACAAAAATTTCAAATGTTTCTCAAAACTTTCAGATGGATTTCAGTGATTTCCCAAATATTTAAATAATTTTCCAAATAATTTAAATATTTCGGAAAGATTTCGGATGTATTTATTTAAAATATTTCACAAAGACTTTAATTATTTCAGAAAGATTTCAATAATTTTACAATTATTGTCAAATATTTCAAAAAGTTTGAAATATTTCGCAAAGGTTTCCCAAAGATTCTAGAAATATTTTACAAAGATTTCAATGATTTTCCAAGGATTTTCCAAAGATTTCAATAATTTCACAATTCTTATCAAATATTTCGTAAAGATTTCCAATGATTTCATAAATATTTTACAAAGATTTCAATGATTTTCCAAAGTTTTCAATAATTTCACAAATATTGTCAAATATTTTTAAAAATTTCAAATATTTCGCGAAAATTTCCAAAGATTTCAGAAATATTTCACAAAGATTTAAATGATTTTACAAAGATATCAAAGGTTTCGCAAATATTTCACATAGATTTTAAAGATTGCACAAAGATATCGATGATGTTTCAAAGATTTCACAAAGATTTTAAAGGTTTCGTAAAGTTTTCGGGTAGATTTAAAAGACTTCACAAAGATTTTAGTGATTTGCCAAAGGTTTCAATGATTCCACAAAAATGTCAAATATTTCGCAAAGATTTCAGATAGATTTCAGTGACTTCCCAAATATTTAAATGATTTTTCAAATATATTTAAAATACATATTTCGGAAAGATTTCTGACCTATTTATTAAAAATATTTCACAAAGACTTTAATTATTTCAGAAAGATTTCAATAATTTCACAATTATTATCAAATATTTTAAAAAGTTTGAAATAGTTCCCACAGGTTTCCAAAGATTCTAGAAATATTTTATAAAGATTTCAATGATTTTCCATGGATATCAAATATTTCAAATATTTCACATAGATTTTAAAGATCGAACAAGATTTCGATGATTTTACAAAGATTTCACAATGACTACAATGATTTCCCAAATATTTCAATAATTTGACAAATATTATCAAATATTAAAAAGATTTTGCAAAGATTTCGGATAGATTTTAAAAGATTTCACAAAAACTTCAATGATTTCGCAAAGATTTCAATAATTTCACAATTATTTCCAAATATTTCAACAAATTGCAAATATTTCGCAAAGATTTCCAATGATTTAATATATTTTACAAAGATTTTAATGATTTTCTAAAGTTTTTAATCACTTCACAAATATTGTCAAATATTTAAAAAACATTTTGGAAAGATTTTCAAAGATTTCACAAAAATATTAAATATTTCGCAAAGATTTCAAATTGATTTCAGTGATTTCCCAAATATTTAAATGATTTTACAAATATTTTAAATATTTCGGATATATTTAAAAGATTTCACAAAGATTTCAATGATTTCCCAAATATTTGAATAATTTGACAAATATAAAATATTTCAAATATTTCGAAAGATTTCGGATGGATTTTAAAAGATTTCACAAAGACTTCAACTACTGCACAAAGATTTTGGATACATTTAAAAGATTTCACGAAGACTTTAATGATATCCCAAAGATTTCAATAATTTCACAATTATTATCAAATATTTAAAAAGATTTAAATGATTTTCTAAAGATATCAAAGATTTCAGATAGATTTTAAAGATTGCACAAAGATTTTACACGTTTTGCAAACATTTCGGATAGATTTTAAAGATTTCATAAAAATTTTAATGATTTCCCAAAGGTTTCAATCATTTCACAAATATTGTCAAATATTTCAAAAAGATTTCTCAAAGATTTCACAAAAATTTCAAATATTTCGCGAACATTTCAGATAGATTTCAGTGATTTCCCAAAGATTTAAATTATTTCCAAAATATTTTAAATATTTCGGATATATTAAAAAGATTTCATAAAGATTTTAAATATTTCACAAAAGTTTCGGACAGATTAAAAATATTTCACAAAGACTTCAATTATTTCACAGATTTCCGATAGATTTCAAAGATTTCACCAAGATTTAAATTATTCCCCAAAGATTTCACAAACATTTCTGTTAGATTTTAAAGAATGCACAAAGATTTCAAAGTTTAAGCAAAGATTTTACATAAATTTGAAAGATTTCACAAAGATTTAAATGATTCCCAAAAGATTTCTATGATTTCACAAAGATTTCAAAAATATTTCAAGGATTTCGCAAAGATTTCCGATATATTAAAAATATTTCACAAATACCTCAATGATAATCCAAAAAAAAAAGATTTCAATAATTTCACAATTATTATCGAATATTTCAAAAAATTTCAAATATTTCGCAAAGATTTCAGAAATATTTTCCAAAGATATAAAAGATTTCAGAAATATTTCAAAATTTTCACATTGATTTTAAAGATTGCACAAAGATTTCAGTGATTTTACGAAGATTTCAATAATTTCACAAATATTATCAAATATTTCAAAAATATTTCAAATATTTCGCAAAGATTTCGGATAGACTTTAGAAGATCTTCCAAAGACTTCAACTACTCCACAAAGATTTTGGATACATTCAAAATATTTCACAAAGACTTCAAATATTTCCCAAAGATTTCAATAATTTTACAATTATTATCAAATATTATTAAAAATTTCAAATTTTTCGCAAAGATTTCCAAAGATTTCAGAAATATTTCACGAAGATTTCAATAATTTTCCAAATACATTAGAGATATCAGATAGATTTTCAAGATTGCAGAAAGATATCGTTGCTTTTTCAAAGATTTCACGAAGAATTCACAGGTTTCGCGAAGATTTCGGATGGACTAAAAAGATTTCACAAAGATATTAATGAATTCCCAAAGGTTTCAATCATTTGAAAAATATTGTCAAATATTTCAAAAATATTTTTCAAAGATTTCAGATAGATTTTAGTGATTTCCCAAAGATTTAAATGATTTTCCAATGATTTAAAACATTTCGGAAAGCTTTCGGATATATGTAAAATATTTCACAGAGACTTCAATGATATTCCAAAGATTTCAATCATTTCACAATTATTATAAAATATTTCAAAAAATGTCAAATATTTCGCAAAGGTTTTCAAGACTTCAGAAATATTTCACAAAAATTTAAATGATTTTCCAAAGGTTTCAATCATTTCACAAATATTGTCAAATATTTCAAAAATATTTCGCAAAGATTTTCGAAGATTTCACAAAAATTTTAAATACTTCACAAAGATGTCAGATTTTAGTGATTCCCCAAAGATTTAAATGATTTCCCAAAGATTTGAAATATATCGGAAAGATTTCTGGTAGATTTTTGAAAAAACTCAAACGATCCGATGAATTTAATCATTCGATTTCAGAGGGGGGTAAATTAATTATTTTCGCCTCGCCTCTGGTTTTAGGGGATTATTCTAATTCAAGGGGAAAAAAGGAGGATTAAGTAAAGCTTTCATACTTTATCTTTTTCTCTCTTCTCATCAGCCAACTGTTTGCGTTTTAGCGACTTCAAAGCCGCTTTCTGAATCGCTTCAGCAGTCATAACTTTTTCCTTGTATCCAGTAGGCAAAGAAACAAGTTGTTCTACACTAGAATTAGGTTCAGCATCCGTTTTTCGTTCGAACATTGCCCTTTGACGCGCCGTCATTAATTTGGGATCTTTTGGCTTGATTTTTTTCAGTTCATCATCCACCTAAAAAAGATATTTCGAACCATAAAAAACATACTTAAAAAACATAATTAAAATAATTAAGAACACAAGTTAAAATTAAAAAACATATCTAAAGTTTCTAAATTCACATGTTATATAGCCATGATAAAAGAACGCTAATTACCCTTTTTTAGAAAAAAGAAATCTATTCTTTTACCAACATTTTAAAATCAATTTTACGGAAAATCTTATATGATATGAAAACCTTATATACGATTTACAGAATTTTCTTTATGGTACAGAATTCATCTCTTTTGAATAAAAATTCTACGATTTGGTTGAAAATGCAACTGCTTTTGGCTAAAATTTCACCATTTGTTTGAAAAATCATCTTTTTAGTTTAAAAATTCGACTATTTGGTTAAAAATTAACTTTTATCGTTTAAAATTCATCTTTTTTAGTAAAGATATGATATTTCTTGGTTGAAAAAGAACTTTTTGGTTGAAAACGTACCATTTCTAGTTTTAAATTATCCAATTATATTCTTACTTAAAAATTGTTATTATTTGGTTCAAAATTTATTTTCCCTGGTTTAAAATTGTAAATTATATTCTGAGTTAAAAAATGTTATTATTTCGTTGCAGATTTAATTATTTTCTTGAAAATGCGTCTTTTTGGGTTGAAAATTCTTCATTTTGGGTCGAAAATTCAACTATTTAGTTTTAAATTAATTTTTATTTTGAGAATTCATATTTTTGGGTTAAACATTTAACAGCGTTTTAAAACATTTATTTTCTTGGCTTTAAAATTCTACAATGTTGTAGGAAATTAAACTATTTGTTTGAAAATTAAAATTAAATGTCATCTTTCTTGGTTGAAAATAAACTTTTTTGTTGAAAATTCAACTCTTTGGTTGAAACTGCAACTGTTTTTAGTTAAAGTGTAATATTTTTGGATTCAAAATTATAGTTATAACGATTTGGTTATAATATTAATCTTTTTTTGCATAAAATTCAATAGCTTTGTTGAAAATTCATTTTTTGGGTAGAAAATTCGTACTTTTTGTTTTAAAATTCATCTTTTTTTGGTGGGAATGTCATCTTTCGTGGTTGAAAATAAACTTTTTTCAAATTTATCTTCTCGGGTTTAAAATTCCACAACTATATTTTGGGTTGAAATTTCATCTTTTGGTTAAAAATTATTATTATTTGATTGAAAAAGCAATATTTCTGTTGAAAATTCGTCTTTTTGTGTCGAATATTTAACTATTTTAGTAGAAAAAATAATTATTTACTTGACAGTTGAACTATTTGGTTTGGAATTCAACTATTTTGTTGGAAATTGAACTATTTTGTTAAAAATTGATCTATTTTGTTACAAATTTGTCCTTTTTTCATAGAAAATTCATCTTTTTGACTAAAGATTAATCTTCCTTACTTGAAAATTTCTGTATTTTGTTGAATTTAAATATTAGGTTAAAAATTAATTTTAAATTCAAAATTAGATTGAAAATTCCTTTCTTTGATTGATAATTTATTTCTTTGATTGAAAATTAGTTTTATTCATTGATTTTTCGAATTTAAAATTAAATTATTCAATTTTTTGTCGAAAATTTATCTTTTTTGATAGACACTTAATCTTCTTGATTTCAAATTCATATGTTTGGTTGAAAATTGAACTATTTTGATGGAAATTTAACTATTTGGTTGAAAACTCGTCTATTTTATTAAAAATATGTATTTTTTCGTAGAAAATTCATCTTTTGGGTTGAAAATTCAACTATTGGATTGAAAATACATTTTTTATTGTTGTTAAAGATTCATTATTTTAGTTAAAAATTAATTTCTCAGGCTAAAAATTTAAACATTAGGTTAAAAATCAATCTCAAAATTCAAAATTAGATATAAAATTAATTTTATTAATTTTAAATTGATTTTTTAATCTGAAAAATTAATTATTCCATTTTTTTTCGAAAATTCATCTTTTTTTATAGAGATTTAAACTTGTTGGATGAAAATTCATCTGTTTTGTTGAAAATGCCACTATTTTGTTGAAAATTTAACTATTTTGTTAAAAATTTATCTATTTTGTTAAAAATTTGTCTTTTTTCGTAGAAAATTCAACTATTGGATTAAAAATTCATTTTTGTTGTTGTTAAAGATTCATTATTTTAGTTAAAAATTGATTTCTTTGGCTCAAAATATAAATAGGAGGTTAAAAATCAATCTGAAAATTCAAAATTAGATCTAAAATTCATTTCATTGAATAAAAATCAATTTTTTAAACTGAAAATTTATTTATTCCATTTTGTCGAAAATTCATCTTTTTTTATACAGATTTAATCTTGTTGGATGAGAATTCATCTGTTTGGTTGAAAATTCCACTATTTCATTGGAAATTTAACTATTTTGTTGAAAATTTGTCTTTTTTCGTAGAAAAATCATTTTTTGAATTGAAAATTCAACTATTGGATTAAAAATTCATTTTTGTTGTTGTTAAAGATTCATTATTTTAGTTAAAAATTGATTTCTTTGGCTAAAAATATAAATAGGTTACAAATTATTATGAAAATTCAAAAATTAGATCAAAAATTCGTTTCATTGATTGAAAATTAGTTTTTTTCATTGAAAATTAATTTTTTAAACAGAAAATTTAATTATTCCATTTTTGTCGAATTTTTTTTATAGACATTTAATCTTCTTGTTTTCAAATTCATCGGTTTGGTCGAAAATTCAACTATTTTGTTGGAAATTTAACTACTTTTTTGCAAATCCATCTATTTTGTTACAAATTTGTCTTTTTTCGTAGAAAATTCATCTTTTGTGTTGAAAATTCAACTATTGGATTAAAAATTCATTTTTGTTGTTGTTAAAGATTCATTAATTTAGTTAAAAATTAATTTCTTTATATAAAAATTAATCTATTTTGTTGAAATTTCGTTTTTTATTGAAAATTAATTTTTTTGACTGAAAATGTATATTTTTTGTATGTAAATTCAATTTTTTTTGTTAAAAATTCATTTTTTTGTTGTTTAATTCAACTGTTTTTGATTGACCTAAAATATTTTTTGATGGAAATATAACTACTACACTTTTGGTTGAGAATTAATTTTTTTTAATAAAAGATTCATCACTTTTGTTGAAAATTTAACTATTTTTTTTAATTCCCTTTATCTTGGTTGAAAATTAATTATCTTAATTGAATATGTAAATCTTCCATTTTCATTCGAAATTTACCTTTTTGAGTAAGTTTTTTTTTTCAAACATAATGATTACAATTTAAATAATACAATGAAAATATTGGCAAATGGTAATTTTTCACCTGTTGCAAAAATTGTCTTTTTAAATTTTATTTTGGTTTAAAAAATTTACTTTCAAATTTTAATATTAAAAAAAAATGGAATATACCTCTTCAAGTTTACCAGATTCAATAGCATCTAACCATCGTTCTTCTTCGCTACTAGTGCCGCTCTCTTTTCCTCTATTACCTTTAGGCATTTTTTTCTTAGATGGAACTTTTGGCGAAGTTGATGTACTCGGCCCTGGTATACTCAACGGGGATATCTTTGCCTTTTCACGCATTTTATCCATGCTGAAAATCATAAAATCAATTTTCTATATTTATTAATAACAATTACATTATTTAAATTTCGCGGGAAAATGAATTTTCACCCAAACAAGATCAATTTTCAACTAAAAAAAGAATTTTTAAGAAAATAGTTTGTTTTTTAATTAAAAAAAAAAGATTTTTTAACAAAAAATATAAAAAATTAATTTTTAGTTAAAATAATTAATTTTCAACAACAAAATAAATTCTAAACAAAATAATTCAATTTTACACCCAAAAGATTAATTTTCTACCAAACAAGATACAGTTTAATAAAATATATACATTTTCAACTTAAATAAAAATCAATTTACAAACCAAGAATATAATAGTGCAATTTGCAGTTAGAAAAATAAATTGTAAATAAAAAAAACGAGTTTTTAGCAAAATTAATCAATTTGCATCTAAAAATGAAAATATTGAAGCAAAAATGGAATTTACATCGTCAGTTAAAAAATCAATTTTCAACAAAAAAGAAACGAATTTTTAACCAAAGGAATTATTTTTTAATCACAATGACCCAAAACATAAATTTTCTATCAACAACAAAAGCGAATTATCAACTACATTTTTTTTTCGACCAAAGAAATTAATTTCTACCAAAAAAAGAATAGTTAAATTTCTACAAAATGGATAATTTGTTAACGAAAAAAATTACATTTCTATCAAAAAAGGTAAATTTTCAACAAAAAATGGAATAGTTGAAGTGAATTTTCAACTGAAATGACGAGTCTTCAACTGAAAAAATTAATTTTTCAACCAAATTCATGAATTTTCAACTAAAACGATAAACTAAACTGAACAACTAAAACAAAAAGATGAATTTCCACTAATGAGAGAATTTATCAAAGAAAGTCGGATTTTTAACAGAGTTGAATTTTCACCTCAAACAGATAAATTTTCAAATAAAAATGGAATAGTTAAATTTTCAGTGAAGAAAATAAATTTTCAATAAAATTAAAATAAATTTTCAACGAAATAGAATAATTTTCAAATAAGAACGATAAATTTCTACCAAAAAAGACCAAATTTCGACAAAAAGTAGAACAGTTACATTTTTAGTTAGAAAAATTAATTTCAAATATGAAAAAAATAATTTTTAACCAAAAAGATGCATTTTCAACAAAAAAATATTTGAAGGAATTTTCAACTAAAAAGATAAATTATTCACCAAGAAGATTAAACATTCTCTCACAAAATTCAAATTTTCAATAAAATACAATAGAATAAAAAAAACTAATTTTCAACCAAAATTAAAATAGTCAAGATATTAGAAAAATAAATGTCCAACAAAAAAAAAATTTATAAAAAAATAGTTTGTTTTTTCATAAAAAAAGATTTTTTAACAAAAAATAGAAGAATTCAATTTTTAGTTGGAACAATTAATTTTCAACAACAACAAAATTAATTCTCAACAAAATAATTCAATTTTACACCAAAAAGATCAATTTTCAACCAATGAAATGACTTTTCTATCAAAATAGATTAATTTATAACAAAGTACACGAATTTTCAACCAAATATTTGAATTTTTAAAGAAATTTTTAACCAAAAAGATGAATTATTCACCAAGAAGATTAAATATTCTCTCACGAAATTCAATTTTTCAATCAAATACAATAGAATGAAGAAAAACTAATTTTCATCTAAAAAAGATCAATTTTCAACCAAAATTAAAAGAATTAAGATATTAGAAAAAGAAATGTCCAACAAAAAAAAACTAATTTTCAACAAAATAGTTTTTTTTCATAAGAAAAAAGATTTTTTAACAAAAAATAGTAGAATTCAATTTTTAGTTAGAACAATTAATTTTCAACAAAATAAAAATGAATTCTCAACAAAAGAATTCAATTTTACAACCAAAAGATTAATTTTCTACCAAAAAAGATACAGTTTTAATAAAATATATAAATTTTCATCTAAAAAAAAAAATAAATTTACAAACGAAGAATATAATAGTTCAATTTGCAGCTATAAAAATAAATTATAAACAAAAAAACTAGTTTTCAACCAAATTAATTAATTTTCATCTAAAAATGTAAATTTTCAAGCAAAAATGGAACAGTTACATCGTCAGTTTTAAAAATTAATTTTCAACTAAACAGAAACGAGTTTTCAAACAAAGAAATTAATTTTCAATTAAAATTATGAATTTTCAACCAAAAATATGAATTTTTGATCAAATAGAGGAAATTTCCACCCAAAACCTGAACTTTCTATCAACATTTTTGTACAAAATTGCACTTTTTGGTTGCCAATTGAACGATTTTTTGAAAATTCAATATTTTCTGAAAATTCATCTTTTTGCTAAAAATTACTATTTGGTTGAATTTTTTTGTATTACAGTTGAGCTATTTGGTTGACAATTGAAGTATTTAGTTAAAAATGAGTCTTTTTGAGTTATAAATTCAACGATTTTGGTTGAAAATTCAACTGCTTAAAAATTCAATTTTATTCTTGAAAATTTTAATTTTTGGGTTGAAAATTCAACAATTTTTGTAAAAAATTCCACTTTTGGTTGCCCATTGAACTATTTGCTTGAAAATTCAATATTTTCTGAAATTTTCTCTTTTTGCGTTGAAAGTTCAACTATTCTTGTACAAAATTTAACTATTTAATTGAAAATTTATCTTTTGAGTCGTAAATTCAACGACTTTGGTTGAAAATTCGATTGGTTAAAAATTTAATTATTTTCTTGAAAATTCTAGATTTTTCTTGAAAAATCGTCCTTTTGGGTTGAAAACTTACCTCTCTCTGAGAAAATTAAACTATTTGGTCGACAATTGATCTATTTGGTTGACAATTAAATTATTTCGTTGAAAACTTGTCTTTTTGAGTTGTAAATTCAATGATTTTGGTTTAAAATTCAATTAGTTGAAAATGTAATTATTTTCTTGAAAATTTATGTTTTGATTTTGTAAATTTTGAATATTTCTGTAGAAAATTCCACTTTTTGATTGCCAATTGAACTATTTGGTTGACAATTGGTCTAATTTTGTAAAAAAATCCACTTTTTGGTTGCCAATTGAACGATTTTGTTGAAAATTCAATATTTTCTGAAAATTTGTCTTTTTGCGTTGAAAATTCAACTATTTTGTTGAAAAATCGTCTTTTTTAATTGTAAATTCAACTATTTTTGTTGGAAATTCATCACATTTTTGGTTAAAAATTAATATATTTGTTAAAAATTACTATTTGGTTGAAATTTGTTTTTGCAGTTGATCTATTTGGTTGACAATTGCACTATTTAGTTAAAAATTTGTCTTTTTGAGTTGTGAATTAATTGATTTTGTTTCAAAATTTAATTGGTTGAGAATGTAATTATTTTCTTGAAAATTTGTCTTTTTGTGTTGAAAGCTTTAACTTTTTTTGTAGAAACTGCCATTTTTTGGTTGCCAATTGAACAAT
>CAKNXH010050492.1:506-11585 GCA_932178445.1 Andricus quercusramuli
CCATTTTACCATTTTTTGCATCCATTCTTTCATTCTTTTTCAATTGCTCCCCTAGCATCCTCTAACTCCTTCATCCACTCTTCCCCCAAACCATCCTCCCCTAGAATCTTTACCACATTCTCTTGCCAGCTTCCTTTATCTTCCATTCCTCTCCTACATCCTTCCCATACATGCTCCCATGTTTCCTCTTCCCATTCACATATTCTGCACTTCCTGTTATCTTTCTTTTCCCAATACATACTTGCCCTTACCTCGTTTCCGAATCTAAATCTTGCTATTCTTGCCCATCTTTTCTCTCCCTATCCATTTTCTGAATACTTTGGTACTCCTTCCTTTTTTATCATTTTATACCATATATTATATTTTGATTCCTCAATCATCCCCCATCTTTCTATTAATTGTCTTTCTCTCTCCCTTTTTTCCACTTCTTCATAGTTGACTCCAGTCCCGTCTTCTATATCTCTAGCCTTAAAGAACTCCCTCCTTTCTTCCTCCCATCTCGTTAATTCAATCGCCCTCCCTCTCCTTTCTTCTACCTCCATCAAACATCTTCTCGCTAACTCCCCTCCCTTTCCCTCCCTCAGCTTCGTCTCAAAATCCCATGCCCTCTTTCCCGCTCTAGTACTTAATTTATCCCTTTGCGCTTCTTCTCTCACCATATATCCCGGCGTCCTCCAGCCTACCCCTAGCGTCCACCTTATATACCTTTCTTGTAAACTTTCAATCTCTTTCCTTTCTTTCCATCCCCATATCTCTGCTCTATAACCTAATACCGGCCATACCAGCGTATCAAATAACCACATTCTCCTTCTCCAATTTTTTTTAAATCTTCTTTTTCCTATTCCCCATATCTGTTTCATTGCCCCTGCTGCTTTTTTTATCCTTTCTCTTATATGAGCTCTATGATCTCCATTTGCTTGCAAGGTATATCCCAGATACTTAAACTCTTTTACTTCTTCTAATTTTTTTCCCTTCCATCTTCCCGTCCATTCTTTTTTTCTTCCCCCTCCTTTTCTAAACCTCATTATCTTTGTCTTTTCTACATTTAAATTCAACTTCTTTCCACCTAAGTATCTCTCTAATCCGGTAATTAGGCCCGCCATCCCTTCTTCAACCTCTGCCATCAACACTATATCGTCTGCGTATGCCAGTGTATATATCTTTCCGTTCCCTATCCTAACTTCTCCCCACCCTTTTCTCTTCATTTCTTCTTCCAAGTCTGATATTAATATATTAAATAAAAGCGGGCTCAGAGGACATCCTTGCCTTACCCCTCTTACCAACCAGAAACTATCTCCCACTTGCTCTCCTACCTTTACCTTGCTTTTTGTCTCTCTAGAAAATTCCGATACTCTCTTTATTAATCCCTCTCTTATCCCCTTTTTCACCATAACTTTTTCTATCTCGCCTCGGTCTAATGAGTCAAACGCCGCCTTCAAGTCCACGAACACTGCTATCATTGCCCCTTTCTCCCTTTTAATCCTCTTATTTACTAAGTAGTTCAGAACATATATATTGTCCATTACCCCCATTCCTTTTCTAAACCCTGTCTGATTCGGTGGCTCTATCTTTTTCTCCACAACTTCTTTTTTTAACCTCTCCGATAAAACAGTCACATATACTTTATACAGTGTTGGCATTAGTATCACTCCTCTATAATCTTTAACCTCCTTTCCTGTGCCTTTCTTCACTATTGGTATCACTACTACTTCTTTCCATAACTCTGGCCACCCCTCTCCTCTCCATACTCTATTGCACATTATCCACGCCCATTCCTCTAATTCTTTCCCCCCATATTTCCATACTTCATTTGGAATCTCATCTATACCAGGTGCCTTTCCATCTTTCATCATCCCTAATACCTTGACTATTTCCTCTCTTGTAATATCCTCTTCCTCATCTGTTTCCCTACCATCTCTCCCTCCTTTCCTAACTTTCCTCTCTACCCCTCCTAGTAATTCCATAAAATATGTTTTCCATTCTAACATCTCAATATCCTGGTTTACTCTTTTCCTTCTTCTTCTCTCTTTATTTACCACCTTCCAAACCTCTTCTTCCGTCCTAACCTTCTCCGCTTCTTCTTCAAACCTTTTATTTTCTTCCTCTTTTTTTTGATCACACATCTCAGTATACTCCTTCTTTTTTTTCCTACATTCTTCTCCACTACTTGTCCCTTTTCTCCATTTTCTTAATACCTTTCTCACTTCCTTCTTCTTCTGTTGACAATCCTCATCCCATCCACTTCTATCCCCTCCTTCACTAACTTCTTTTTTGTTTGTGCACTCTAATGCTCCTTTTATTTCTCCTACCATTATTTCCATTTCCTCGTTTAAATTCCCTTCCCCCATTTTGATATTCCTGATTTTTTCTTTAAACTGTTCTTTACCTTCCATTGACCAATCCCCTCTTCCTGCTCTTTTCACTTTTGCTTCCTTTTTAGCGTTTTTGTTATTACTCATTTCTCCCTCTACCGTCACTATTACGGGAAAGTGATCCGAATCTATGTAGTTGCCTACCTCTAGTCTCTAAACCTTCTCTCTTACTTCGTCATCCACTATCACATAATCAATTACCGTTCCCCTCTTTCCTCCTTTTTTGTGTAATTTCCCCTTCCTCATCCCCCTCTATACTTCCTTTTAGGGTAAACAATCCCATCTCCCCTAGGCTCTTCAACAACTTCTTTCCCTCCCCATTCAGTATCTTGTCTTTGGATTTTCTTCCTCGCTCTCCATCCCATTCCCTTCCTCCTCTATCTCCTGTTCTCGCATTGAAGTCACCTCCTATTATTAGCCTACTCTCATGCTTATTTTCTTCCATCAGTTCTCTCATATCCTCTGATTTTTCCTGCATATCACCGTTCACATAAACCCCCACTATCTTCCACCTCTCTCCTCCCATATTTATCTCTTCTACTATTAATCCTTCTTTATGTTCTTTCAACTCGTTTTTATCATTCTCTCTTATACATTCGTTCCTTACTCCCATCACCATTCCTCCCATTGCTCTGCCCTTTTTATTCTTCCTCTTTGCATTTTGAACCTGCCATTTGTAACCTCTTGGTAATCTTCCCCTTACTCTTTCCCATCCCTTTTCATCTAGCCACGTCTCCATCATTACAACTACATCCCATTGTGTCAAATTTTTCATGAATTCCCTATCCTTTCTTTCTAAGCCTGCTATATTCCAGTAGCATATCATCCATTCTTCCCTACTTTCGTTTCCTGTTTCTTTTGGTTTCTCACTATTTCTTATTTCTTTACCTCCTGTTCCTTTCTCTTCTAGTTTCCCGATACTTCATTTTTTACTAAATCTTCCCTGTCCTCATACCAATTCCACCATACACCTTCTATCTGTATTTTCCCATACTTAACCCATGTTCTTCTTCCTTTTTTTCTTTCCTCTTCCGCTATTTTCCTTAACCTATACTGCATGTTCCTTTCTACCCATGTCAAATCATCCTCTATTCTCTCCGAGCTTCCATATAACATCCTCTTCTTTGTCATCACATCCCTCTTATGTTCCCATTTCTTCAGTTTCACTAGTGCCATTCTCTCCCCTCTTCGCTCTTCCCTTCCTACACTTCGCACTTCCTCTATCTCTACCTTAGCATCAATCCTTTTTAGTACTTCTTCCACTCCTTCCCTCAGCTCCTTCCCCTCTAATCTTAGACCCTTTATCACTATTAACTAGTTATTAAAGCTTTTTCGAATTTTCTACAAAATAGTTCAATTTCTAAGAAAAAAAAAACAATAAATTTTGACTAAAAAATGGACAAGTTCAATTTTGAGTTGAACAATAAATGTTTAATAAAAAAAAACGAGTTTTTAACTGAAAACATGAATTTTAAAACAAATACCAAGTAGAATTTTATTTAAAAAAATATACATTTACGACTAAGAATCGAGTAGTTGAATTTTCATTTTAAAAAATTAGTTTTCAAGAAATTTGTTAAATTTTAAACCAAAGAGATGAATATTCAACTAAAATGATGATTTCTTAGAAAAAAATCAATTTTTAATAAAAAAATTGAAAGTCATACCAAGTGCTCTGATGGAAAAAAATTTTACAAGAAAATACAAGATTTCTACAGCTATAATTTTTTGTAAAGACAATTTTCAAAATTTATTAAAAAAATACAGTTAAATACACATAGATAATTTTTCTTGTTGTTTTTTATGGAAAAGTAAAAAATCTAACAAAAGTACAAACTTCTTCAATTTAAAAATTTGTATAACTTCTCATTAATATTTTTTCACTTTCTTGTGAAATCTACAAGGTTTTATTGAAAACTACATAATTTTACATTTTTACAAATTTTCACACAAAAAAAAAGATTTCACAAAATTTGAAATATTGGAAATTGTACCCAAAATTATGTCGCATACTTTGGTAGTGTGCTGTAGGAATGTACAAATTTTATTATGAAAGGTTTTAGAAAAATAACAAAAAAATTTTGCAAGTTTCCTCGGAAAATGTAAAATTATTTTTTATTTTAATGTTTTAAAATAAAAAATCATTTTACATTTTCCGAGGAAATTTTTTTTTTCAATAATAAATATTAAAATAATAAATAATAATAATAATAAATGAACTGAATAATAAATATTTAGAAGAATTCATAGAAAAACTAACAATAATTTTTTTATATTAATTTTGAAAAAATGTTTCATAAGAATTTTCAAAATTTTCGAGAAAGTATCTGAATTATTTTAAGGTAATTCTATTACTTTTGCAGGATTCTAAAAAAAATTTGTAGGAAAAATTCGAGATCCCAGATAATAAAATTATTATTAAGTTTCTGGAAAATTTTTGAATGATTTTTTTCAAACAAATTTGTGAGAGAATATTAAAAAAGATTTTGAAACAAATTTTATTGCCTAAATTAATGCTTTTAGCTCAAAATTGCTTGAAATTATATTTTTAAAATTTATAAATTTTTTGTTTCATTCTTCAATTTATATTTCAAAATAATGAAAAATCAATCCTGAATGTGGAAAAATACAAAAAATATAATTACCAAAGTATAAATTTATTCATATTTATAATTATCGAACAAAAATAAAAACTACCGAAATTGTTTCCGAAAAAAACCTTTTTTTGTCTTTAATTTTTTTTTTTTTTTTTTGAATAGTCTACTATTATATTTTTGGTCGAAATCCATCTTTTTTTCAAAATTTTATTATTCGGTTGAAAATGTAATTATTTTGTTGAAAATTCAAATTTTTTGGTAAAAATTCAACTATTTGGTTTGAAATCAATTTTTTTTTTGAAAATTTGTTTTTTTTTTACAATTAACCTTCTTTGGTTCACAAATCAAATTTTTACTGGAAGATGCCTTTTTCAGTGTAAAAATGTTACGCTTTGGTTGAAATTTTCTATCTTTCTTAAATAACAAATTTTTTTTTCGTAGAAAATTCTACCTTTTGTTTAAAAAATAGTCTTTCCACCTAAAAATTCAACTCTTTTTAAAAATTCGTCTCTTTCTTTTGAAAAATTTTCTCTTTTGCTAGAAAATTCAACTCTTATTGAAAATTTGTCTTTTTGTTTCGGAAATTTATCTCTTTTGGTAGAAATTTCATATTTGTTGAATAAAAAAATATTCTTTTGGTTAAAAATTAAAACAAAATTGACTATATATGTTAGGGATAGTCTTTTTTTTTTGTAAAAACGAATATTCTAGTTCAAAAATTCATTTCTTTGGTTGAATATTAAAATAATTAGTTAAAAATTAAATTTTCTGTTGCAAATTTATATTTCCTAGTAAAAAATTCAACTCTTTTGTAGAAAATTAGTCTTGTTTGTTCAAAAATTAATTTTTTGGGGGAAATTTCAAAATTTGAAATTTCAGATTTCTGTAATTAGTAAATTCCTCATAATTTTAACTTCCTGAAATTTCAAATTCATGAAAAAGAACAAAAAATTATTCTGATATTAAATATTATTTTTTTGCTGACTTGGAATTTTTGTGATTCACTCATTTTGAGACTTTAAATATTCCGGTTTAAAAATTTCCGTAATTTAAAATGTTGAAATTTTTTCAGTTTCATTGAGTAAAAAATTTTTCAAGAAATCTGTATTATCATCAGAGAATAACTGAAATTTTCAACGTCTTTTCAGAAAAAATTATTTGAAATAATTTTGAATTCATATCTCCATCTAGTCTGGGAAGAAATTAAAATTTTCTGTTATACTCTGATGATAATACAGATTCCTTCAAAAATTTAATTTAATTTGAATTTAATTTTGTTCACAAGTTAAATTTTTCAAGGAATCTGTATTATCATCAGAGAATAAAATAAATTTTTAACGTCTTTTCAGACTAGATGGAGTCATGAATTAAAAATAATTTTAATTAATTTTTTCTGAAAAAAGATATTTGGAAGTTCTGGGGTTCGATTCCCAGCGGAGCAAAAAAAGAAGATCTTTTTTCAGAAAAAATTAATTGAAATAATTTAGAATTCATATCTCCATCTAGTCTGAGAAGAAATTAAAATTTTCTGCTCTTCTCTGATAATACAGATTCCTTCGAAAATTTAATTTAATTTGAATTTAATTTTGTTCACAAGTTGAATTTTTCAAGGAATCTGCATTATCATCGGAGAATAAAATAAATTTGTAACGTCCTTTCAGACTAGCTGGAGATATGAATTAAAAATTATTTTAATTAATTTTTTTCTGAAACAAGATCTCCTTTCGCTCCGTTGGGAATCGAACCTCAGAACTTCCAAAAATCTTTTTTCAGACAAAATTAATTAAAATAATTTTTAATTCATATCTCCATCTAGTCTGAAAAGACGTTTAAATTTTCAGTATTTTTCTGATGATAATAGATTCCTTGACAAATTTAACTTGCACCATTTAGAAAAATAACGCGTGTATTTTCTGAAGAAAGTTTCTTCTTTTGATCTCTCTAGTAGCTTAACGGGAAAGCGCCAGTCCGGCAATCGGAAGTTCTGAGGTTCGATTCCCAGCGGAGCGAAAGGAGAAGATCTTTTTTCAGAAAAAAATTAACCAAACTAACTATTTTTATCGAGAAATGTCAAAAATTGTAGCTATTTTCGAGAATTTAAAATTACCTGAGAAATTTGATAACTCAGATCGTAGAAATAAATTTCAGAATAGGATTAATATTGAAGTTTCTCACAAAAATAGATACCTCAATATCTGCGAAAGCTTGATACTTTTCTCTCTTCGTATCCTTTACGTGCCTTGAAAACATCGATAAACTCATAAAAAACATGAGGTCATAAATGAAATTGACCAATATGAAACAGTTTTATTGGATCCGTTGTAGGTACGTTATTATTTGAATCTAAAATAATAATATAATAACAATCCCCTAAGGGTTGAAATTTAAAGCCAAAAATAATATATCGCTAGAAAAAAATTTCAAAAAATAAAACTTTAACAATAAAATATTGTAAATTAGGGTGGTACAAAAAAAATAATTTTTTTGACCAACTTTGTTGTTTGATTGACCACCAGAAGACCTTTTTTTTTAATAAAAAAAACGACTTTTTTTATTTTTAACCCGAATAGTTAAAGTTTCAGAAAAAAGTTGATTTTCAGACAAGAGGGATAAATTTACAACCAAGAAGATCAATTTTCTAACTGAAGACGAATTTTCAACAACCTGCACGAATTTCCGAATTAATAGTTGCATTTTTAACTCAAAGCGATAAATATTGAAACAAAAATGGAATCGTTTAATTCACAATTTGGAAAATTAATTTTCAATAGAAGAAAAACAATGTTAAACCAGTTGAATTTTACTTAAAAACTGGAAAAAATGGAATCGTTGAATTTGAATTTCGAAAAAATAATTTTCAGTAGAAGAAAAATAATTTCAAAGCAAGTCAAATTTTACTAAAATTTAGAATAAGAGTTGAAATTTCCACTAAAAAAGAAGCATTTTTAACAGAACCGTTGAATTTTCTAATAAAAAGTACAAATTTTAAACAAAATACATTAGTTTTTTTCCGAAGAGTTTAATTTTCAACTTGTGAATGATAATTTTTCAGAAAAAATGGAATAATAAAACAAGTGAATAAAAAAATTAATTTTTTGCAACAAAAAAAAGAATTTTAAACCAAATGGTTGAATTTTCAATTTAATAGTTGAATTTTCAACTTAAAGCGATAAATTTGCAAACAAAATGAAATCGTTAAATTTTGATTTTGAAAAACTAATTTACGAAAAAAAAGAAATTCAAACTAGTTAAATTTTATTAAAAAACACAAATTTTCACCAAGCATTTGAATTTTAATAAAAAAGAGACGTATTTCCAACAAGAGTTGAATTTTCCACTCAAAAAGAAAATTAAAAAAAAAGGAACACTTGAATTGTCTACTGAGAAGAAACGAATTTTAAACCAAATGGTTGAATTATCAATTCAATAGTTGCATTTTCAACTCAAAGCGATAAATTTCCAAACAAAATAGAATCGTTAAATTTTCATTTTGGAGAACTAATATTCAAAACGAAGAAAAATAATTTAACTCAACGAAAATTCACTAAAAAACACGAATTTTCGACAAAACAGTTGAATTTTTATTAAAAAAAAAAAAGTAATTCCAACAAGAGTTGAAATTTCCACTAAAAAATAAGCATTTTTAACAGAACAGTCGAATTTTCTACTGAGAAATACTGAGAAATAAAATAAAAATTTTAAACAAAATACATTAATTTTTCACCAAAGAGTTCAATTTTCAACTTTTTAAGGATAATTTTTCAGAAAAAATGGAATAATAAAACTATTCGATGAAAAATAATTTTTTAGACGGAAGAAACGACTTCCAAACCAAATTATTGAATTTTCAATTCAATAGTTGAATTTTCAATTCAATATTTGAATTTTCAATTAAATAGTTGAATTTTCAATTCAATAGTTGCATTTTCAATTCAATAGTTGAATTTTCAACTCAAAGCGATAAATTTTCAAACAAAATGAAATCGTTAAATTTTCATTTCAAAAAACTAATTTTCAAAAAAAAAGAAATTCAAACTAGTTTTAAAGAAACTAGTTTTAAAGAAAAATTTTTAAAAGAACAGTTTAATATTCTACTATAAAATACAAATTTTAAACAAAATACATCAATTTTCTACCAAACACTTCAATTTTTAGCTTGTGGAGAGTAATTTTTTTTAGGCAAGAATTGACTAATAAAATCACTGCATAAAAAAATTAATTTTTTACAAAAAAAAAACGAATTTCAAACCAAATGGTTGATTTTTCAATTTCATAGTTGAATTTTCAACTAAAAACGATGAATTCCCAAGCTAAAATAGATTCGTTAAATTTTCGTGTGGAAAAACTAATTTTAAAAAAGAAGAAAAATAATTTTAAACCAGTCAAAATTCACTAAGAACCACGAATTTTCGAAAAAATAGTTGAATTTTGATTAAAAAAAGACTTAATTCCAACAAGAGTTAAAATTTCCACTTAAAAAGAACAATTTTTAACAGAAAAGTTAAATTTTCAATACAAAAATACAAATTTCAGATAAAAAATATCAATTTTCTACCAAAGAGTTTAATTTTCAGCTTGTGAAGGACAATTTTTGAAGAAAAAATAGAATAATAAAACTACTTGATAGAAAAGTTAATTTTTAGAAGAAAGAAACGAACTCCAAACCAAGTTGTTGAATTTTCAATTCAATAATTGAATGTTCAATTCAATAGTTGAATTTTCAATTCAACGGTTGAATTTTCAATTCAATAGTTGAATTTTCAATTCAATAGTTGAATTTTCAATTCAACGGTTGAATTTTCAATTCAAAAGTTGAATGTTCAATTCAATAGTTGAATTTTCAATTCAATAGTTGAATTTTAAATTCAACGGTTGAATTTTCAATTCAATAGTTGAATGTTCAATTCAATAGTTGAATGTTCAATTCAATAGTTGAATGTTCAATTCAATAGTTAAATTTCCAATTCAATAGTTGAATTGTCAATTAAATAGTTGAATTTTCAATTCAATAGTTGAATTTTCAATTCAATAGTTGAATTTTCAATTCAATAGTTGAATTTTTCAATTCAAAAGTTGCATTTTCAATTCAACGGTTGAATTTTCAATTTAACGGTTGAATTTTCAATTCAATAGCTGAATTTTCAAATCAAAGCGATAAATTTCAAAACAAAATGGAATCGTAATATTTTTATTTTAAAAAACTTGTTTTCAAAAAGAAGAAAAATAAATTTCAACTAGTCAAATTTTATTAAAAACCGCGAATTTTTACCAAATATTTGAATTTTAATAAAAAAAAAGAGACGTATTTCCAACAAGAATTAAAATATCCAATCGAGAAGAATTGTTTTAAAAAGAACAGTTGATTTCTACTGAAAAATACAAATTTTAAACAAAATACATCAATTTTCTACCAAACACTTCAATTTTTAGCTTGTAGAGGGATTTATTGAAGAGATTTATTGAAGCAAAAATTGACTAGTAAAATCATCGCATGAAAAAATTAATTTTTTACAAACAAAAAAAAAAACGCATTTCAAACAAAATGGTTGATTTTTCAATTTCATAGTTGAATTTTCAACTAAAAACGATGAATTCCCAAGCTAAAATAGAATCGTTAAATTTCGGTGTGGAAGAACTTATTTTCAAAAAGAAGAAAATAATTTTAAACCAGTCAAAATTCACTAGAAAAATTTTTTTTCGAAAAATTAGTTGCATATTGATTAAAAAAAGACGTAATTCCAACAAGAGTTAAAATTTCCACTCAAAAAGAACAATTTTTAACAGAACAGTTAAATTTTCAATACAAAAATACAAATTGCAAATAAAAAATATCAATTTTCTACCAAAGAGTTTAATTTTCAGCTTTTAAAAGATAATTTTTGAAGAAAAAATGGAATAATAAAACTATTGGATAGAAAAGTTAATTTTTAGAAGGAAGAAACGAATTCCAAACCAAATTGTTGAATTTTCAATTCAATAGTTAAATTTTCAATGGAATAATTGAATTTTGAACTCAATAGTTGAATTTTCAATTCAATAGTTGAATTTTCAATTCAACAGTTTAATTTTCAATTCAATAGTTGAATTTTCAATTCAATAGTTGAATTTTC
>CAKNXH010050495.1:1750-14948 GCA_932178445.1 Andricus quercusramuli
AACTTTAGTTACGCGGTTATAAAATCTTTTATTGAATAAATCTGCACACATAAAAAGAGTTTATAGAAAAATAATGAAAATTTTTGAAACTTCTTTTAAAATGTTTTGAAACTTTTCTTTTTAAAAATTCTTTCCCTATTTTCAAATAAACGACTGACTTCTGAGAGTACTTCAAAACGACTGATTTTGAGAACAAAGGGGCGAACTTGAGAGAGTCAAATAACACATGCGTTTCATTCCCTCTCTTTCCTTTTTTTTTTTTAAGTTTGACCGTTGAAAGTGCTAAGTGTTTTAAGATTTAGTAAATACTTTCGGGTGCATAAGAATGAGAACAAAAATCTGAAAAACCTGCGCAGTCCTGGATTCATTGTAAACAAATTTTTGAAAAATGAGTAAAATATTATTATAAAATTCAGTAGAAAGCATTACAGCAATCCTTGAAAAACGAAATTCCTTTGAAGTCATCTAAATCAATTTAAAACATTTACGCGCATTGAGTGCAGTTCTACTACGAATAAAATTCCTGGTATAAGTTCTTTAAATCCGACAGAGCGAATTTAAGGTATCTAAAAATTCCCCCTCCCCCCCCCTCACCCTATATAAAATATGGGGAAAAATTGTATTTTAGTAAAAATTAATATAATTTGGTATATACTAGAAACTCATCTTTTTTTAAAAACAGCTTGTAGATAATTCCATTTCTTGTCTATTTCCGAATGTCACTTCAATTACGCGGTTATAAAATCTTTTATTGAATAAATCTGCACACATAAAAAGAGTTTATAGAAAAATAATGAAAATTTTTGAAACTTCTTTTAAAATGTTTTGAAACTTTTCTTTTAAAAATTCTTTCCCTATTTTCAAATAAACGACTGACTTCTGAGAGTACTTCAAAACGACTGATTTTGAGAACAAAGGGGCGAACTTGAGAGAGTCAAATAACACATGCGTTTCATTCCCTCTCTTTCCTTTTTTTTTTAAGTTTGACCGTTGAAAATGCTAAGTGTTTTAAGATTTTACGTAAAAGTCCACGAGAGGGAGCTGCGACCGGTTATCCTCGTATCTACCCACAGCTAGCATACCCTACAGAACAAGAGGAGGAGGATAATCCGAGGAACCTTGTGCCTACGTCTCACAAGACTCCTGAGGGACGAACCCTGAGTCCCGCAGGTGAGTTTGAGCACAGTAGACCAACTGCCCCCCTAATGGGACTGTATGGCCAAGACGGACTACCCCGAATAGCCGTCCCAGAGACTACCGACCCCCCGCAGAGCCGTTCCAAACCCTCACACCGAGGAGAATCAGCTCCTGGAGGACCTGCCTGAGCAGCCTCTCCGCAAAAGAGGTCGCCCCTGGAAAGTCAGCCTTCCTAGAGAGGAAGAAACGCCTGGTATATCCGGAGATCAGCTTCCGATGGACCCGCCTGAACAGCCGCGTCGCAGACGAGGTCGGCCCCGGAAAATCGACCTTCCTAGAGAGGAAGAATTACAAGAAACACCAGCTACGACCCTTCATCGTTACCAGCTTCGCCCGAGACTCCTTAAGGAGGACTCTCGATCAGCGTGTTAACCATAGGTAGTAGCTACAACCTGTTAAGCTAGATTAGACCTTGAAAAATTTTTAGTGAATAGTAGTACGTTGAGAACCTAAATACTTAACAGTAGACTCCACCTTACGTCGATAGTTAGCTTTAAGGCTATGATAAGAAAATAGATACTAAGCAATTTAGGTTAAGAATCCGAATAATTAAGATAAGGCTCGACCTTACGTCGATAGTTAGTTTTAAGGTTAAGGGATTGCGAGCTGTCACTTTGGGGCGATAACAGCCCCCAGAAATTGTTACACAACAAAACCACCAATGGTTGAAACAATGGCGGTCTCGGTTTTTCTGTTATCCTTCCCAAAGAATGACAACTCTCAGTCCTTTTTCCTCCAGTATTCTAGTTCGGATATTGGTGCACTGCGCGCCCCTCCCTCTGCTAGTATTAAGTTACGCCATGCGCGGCGTGACGAGCGGGCCCCGGAACGAGGTTCAGTCCCGCGGTCTGCTCGTCAGTTGATCACCGACCGGTGCCCAGTGAATATCTCGCTCCGCTTACAGCGCTTGCCAACGGCTTTCACGTTTCTCCGGTTCGCGGAAGGCTTCATCGCCTTGCACCCATCTTCGTCCGGCGTTCAGTGTGCTTTTCGTATAAGCGTGGTCATGTTTTATATTTCAGTAAGTGAATCTCACCCCTCAAGATCCTCCACGTAGGTTTGGAGTTCATTTAAATTACATATTCAACATCATTACCATTTTTCTCGATCCTCGCCGTAGGATCGGAGAACGATCAAATTTAATTGAATCTGATCTCTTCTAGCGATCCTCATCGTAGGATCGGAGAATCGAGGATTTAGATAAACTCAAACCCACTCACGATCCTCGCCGTAGGATCGGAGTTCATTTAAATCACATATTTAACATCATTACCCTTTCTCTCGGTCCTCACATTAGGATCGGAGAACGATCAAATTTAATTAAACGTAATCTCTTCTCACGATCCTCATCATAGGATCGGAGAATAACGAATTTAGATAAACTCAAACGCACTCACGATCCTCACCGTAGGATCGGAGTTCGTTCAAATTACACATTTAACATCGTTACCCTTTTTCTCGATTCTCACCGTAGGATCGGAGAACGGTTAATTTTAATTAAACCTAGTGCTTTTTCACGACCTATAACCGGATATTAATTGAATCATCGGTTTAACCTCGTGATCCCTTCTCACGATCCTGTCCGTAGGATCGGAGAACGATTAACTTTAATTCGGCTTCGTCCCTTCTCACGATCCTCACCGTATGATCGGAGAGCGATTAACATAAAGTAAACCAAGCCCTTCCCCATGATCCTCACCGCAGGATCGGAGGCCCTAATTTTGACGGCACTAGCCCTTCACCGGCAAAGCCCCCTTTCCCCTTTGCTGGGAACGCCCTCGAACGCTTCTCTCGATCCTCTTCGTAGGATCGGAAGTCAAGGTGACTCTAGCACTTTGAACGCCCCTCGCGATCCTCCCCGTAGGATCGGAGGCTCCATCCTCTATGGCCCTGACACCGCATCCGTAAAGCAACCTCCCCTTTTGTTGGGTAAACTAAATAAGAGTACATATTCTTATTATTTGTTTTTTTTGCATTATCTAAATAATGAACTCTTAAATGTGATATTTATAAAATTAAAATATTCTTCGTAACAAAGCTGAAATATTCTAGCATTTGTATATTCACTGTTAAAGGAAGACCATTAACGAATATTCTCATCTTTTGCAATAATCCAATTAATCGAAAGTTATTTTTCGAAGTCTTATAATACATTACGAATTAGAATTAGGTTTCAGCTAATTTCGCTAATTTCTTCTTCTGCAAATTAGCTTTTTTGAAATCAGGTAAAGAAATTTCAGCAAACTGTAGCACTGTGTCAAAAACATGACTTTGCTTGAAATGCAGAAAAAACGAGAATTCGATTGATTTTATTAAATCAAAGAATTCAAAATTGGGTTGCTGAAGATTGTGATTTTGATCTAAAGTGATTAATTTTGCCACTGGATGATCAGTTTGGGTTTGACCCACACTTTCGTCATTTGCAGAGTAAAATAGTGCGGATTTGCAATCAACGCAGCTTCTCTTTTTTAATTTTTTTAAATTTTTTTAATTTTAATTTTTGATTGTGTAAATGGCCCGGTGCAGTTTTCTACTAGTGTTTTTATGTTTGCTTATCGCATTAATTATGCCGAAGTGTATCGCTCCGGGGTGCAATTCAGGTTACAAAAGTGAACTCAGAGAACCCGAACATCCCGAACATATAAAAAAAAATGTTTTCGCCGTTCCAGCAGACCTAGCTATTGAAGTTATTCAAGCTTTATGGCAAAAACCTCTAATTCGGAAAAATTTTGCCGTGAAAGCAGGCAAGGTCGTTTGTAGCAAAAATTCTTTGAACGAAGACATTCTCCACGAGATAATCCTAAAAAGACCCGATAGAACTATTTGGGTAAGGTAAGTAATTATATATACTGTAAAATCGAAATCACCATTCAAAAATAAAACAAAAGTAAATTCTTTTTCATTCAATAAACTGTATCATCAGGTATTTTTACTTGCTTCTCGTTTTAAAAAAATTCTGTTTGTTTTTCCCTCGGGAAGTGTAACAAAAAATACAATTTATTCATATTTTTCCTAAATTTCAGAATAACAAATATGTACCAAGTTAATCTAGTGAATGTTCTATTTGTTTAGCGTACACAAAAAGTGACGTTAATTTGAGGATTAAATTAGAAGGCTACAATATGTGAGGCAGTAACCTCAAATTTTCATCTTTAACAATCCATGCGACCACCTTCCCTAGGGATCGCGGGACCTTGTAGCTGGTGGGAGGGCTTACGGGTCTCAGTTACCACAAATCTGGAGTAGGTGAACCCCTTCAACAGAGGTGGACAGGCAGAGGTCTCGAAGTAGGTGCCCTAACGGGGACTTTGAGACAACAGGTCGAATCTCTTAGTAGATAGACCCGCCCCCTACAAGCCGGGCTCTGTGGGAAATTTCTTATTTCCCTAGCTTCTCGTGGGACTAAATGGTACCCAAAAAATTAAAAAGACAAAACACAAATGATGAGGGATCCGCTTCGGGTCCCTCTCCCAAAACACCGCCAAAAGAGGGAGGCTCCGCAAGAGACAATCCACCAGAGGCGGTGCGAAACAGTGAAGATGGTGCAAACAATAATGTCGAAGCCGTCGGAGTGCAACTAACGGAACTCTCCGCAGGGAAGAGGCGCTGTTTTGGAGCACAAAGAAGGAGAGACCGTAATGCGCGGCTCGCAAAGAGCAGCCAAGGCTTATCACAGGGGGCAATGGCTGCGAAGACTTTACCCGGAGCAACTCCTCAGGCTTATTCTATAGGCAAGAGGAAGAAGGGCTCCGGAGAAACTACCCCAAATAGGGAGTTGAAACGGCCGAAGGCACTCGTTACACAGGGTCTTACTTTCGCACAGATGACCAATAACACTCTGGTGAGCGATGAAATATCTAAAGGGATTGACGCGTTACCTCGCGAGGGACCCGCCCTCAGATTCAATTATTATCTTCGTTACATCTACAACTTCGTTAGGTCGGGGGCCATCGTTATGGAGGCCGCCGACATCTGGTCGCGAGACTGGATTTTCGAGAAAACCCCAACGCTCAGGCTAAAAGAAGGTCTGAAATTCGAAGTCAAGGGGACGGAGTGTCTGCAAAGGTACCACAGAGCGACCGTATTGATTCCCGGTAACTCCGAGAGTCCGGCGACTGTTCTGGGGCGCCTGATCTTTCAGAACCCGTCCCTGCGAACTGATTCGTGGAAGGTGTTTTCCGACGGGCAGGGATCCAGGTCGAAGGGAAGAGGCTGGATTTTGGTTGTTGGGTGACGCAACTGGGATCCGCAGGGGTCCCTGAAGCGTCCGGAGATGCCCCGAAGTAGCATCTTAATGGCTGAGACGGGAATCTCCATTACGCAGATTAATTTGCACCACAGCAAAGGCGCCTCGGCGGTTCTAGCCAGACGCATGTCTGTGGTGCAGACAGGGATCGCCCTAATCGAAGAACCCTGGTTATACAGGGAAAGGATTTGTGGCCTGTTTGAATATGGCTCCATATGTAAGGGGCTACGCGAAAAAACGCCAAGGGCATGCATAGCCGTCAAGGGTATGGATGCGATCTTCGTGCCTAAATTCTGCTCCAGAGATCTCACCGTTATTGAGGTGAGTCTCAGGGGCAGTAGCGGAGAAAGGCTAGAGGTATTTATTGCCTCGGCTTACATTCCTGGCGATGCCGAGGGAACCCCGCCTCCCAGAGAGGTTGATGCTCTAATTCGGTATTGACAAGAGAACAAGATTTCTCTGCTGTTGGGTTGTGATGCGAACTCTCACCATGCGGTGTGAGGACGCACAAACATCAATGACTGTGGGAGAGATTTAATTGAATACATAGCAGGCACAGAGCTGGAGATTCTGAATCGGGGTGATACTCCCACATTCCAGACTAAAACCGGGAGTGAGGTTCTCGATTTGACTCTATGTTCAGGTGCACTGAGGAGCAGGGTAGTGGATTGGAGAGACTCCGATGAGGAATCTCTTCGGACCACAAACACATCGTGTTTCGATGATCCCTAGGAAAACCGGTGGTATCTAATATTGGAAACCCTAGAAATACACTTTGGGACTCATATAAAGAGGAACTTGAAGGGAGGCTTGCGGAATTCCCCACAACCTATGGTACCATTGATGAGTTGGAGCACAACGAGGATTTTCTGTGAATGGCTCTGACAACATCATATGAGAACAATTGCCCTACAAGCACTATCAAGTCTAGGAAGGGAGCAGAATGGTGGAACACCCACCTGGAGAGACTCCGTAGAAAGACAAGAATGTTGTACAAAAGGGCAAAGAGAACTGAATTGCCTTCGGACTGGGACATCTATAAGACGGCCCAGTGCAAATAGGATAAAAATATAAGGAAGTATAAGCAGGAAGATTGGAAGGGCTTCTGTGAGGAATCAAAAAACATTCCGGAAACAGCGAAGCTCGACAAGATCCTAGCGAAAAATCCGGAAGCTCGCCTCGGGCTCATAAGGGTCGATAATGGTGAGTTTGCCGAAGATGAAGAAGCAACGCTGAATCACCTGATGGAGGTTCACTTCCCGGGTTTTCAGCGAATCCTAACAGACCAAGAGGAGGAAGACCGGGGACAGGGGGTGGAGAGGGCCGACTGGAGATTCGCCGCTAAGTTCGTTGATTACAAAAAGGTAGAATGGGTCATAGTGACCTTTTGCCCCTTTAAATCATCAGGGCCAAATGGCGTTTGTCCAGCGCTTTTACAAAAAGGCATGGATTTATTCGTCCCTCCTCTGACGAAATTATTTAGGGCAAGTATAGCCCTTAAACACGTACCATCGGCATGGAAGGATGGCAGAGTGGCCTTCATACCCAAACCTGGGAGGGAGGGTTACACTGCTGCCAAAGATTTCCGACCAATCAGCCTAACATCTTTTATCCTGAAGACGCTAGAGAAGCTGGTCGAGAGATACATTAGGGATAAGGTGCTTTTGGCCTCCCCGCAGCATAGAGGGCAGCATGCTTTCCAGGCAGGCTGCTCGGTAGAAACTGCGCTTCATGCTGTTGTAGCAAAATTTGAGCAGCAGTTGGAACAAAAGGGGTATGCTGTGAGCGCTTTCTTGGATATAAAGGGTGCCTTCAGCAATACTCCTCCAGAAGTCATCTGTCGACAGGCTTTGAGACGTGGCGTGCCGGACCAGCTAGTACGCTGGATTGGAAGCATGCTACACCGAAGAAGACTCGAAACCAGATGGGGTGAAGGCCCAGTAAGGGGGATAGCTCCGCGGCGTTGCCCACAGGGGGGTGTCCTGTCGCCCCTCCTGTGATGCATTGTACCAGGCTAAATAAAGAAGGGTACTACACCCAAGGATATGCGGACGACTTTGTAATCCTAGTTAGGGGGGCTCATCTGGAAACGCTGATGGGTCTTATAGGGTCGGCGCTGCGTATCGTAGAGCTCTAGTGCAATAGCACAGGGCTCTCGGTAAATCCGGAAAAGACCAACTTGGTATTTTTCACGAGGAATTATAAAGTTCTGAAAGCTAACGCTCCTGTATTTTGTGGTGGGAAGCTGACGTTTTCAGATTCAGTTAAATATCTAGGAGTAATCCTAGATAGAAAGCTGAGGTGGGCAAAACACCTGTAGACCCAATGCAGGAAATTTGTCATGACTTTTTGGATGTACAAGAGAGCCTTTGGGTTGACGTGGAGGCTAGGGCCTAAAATGCTTGCATGGCTCTACTCTGCTGTCTTAAAACCCAGGCTCCTACACGCGGCCGTGGTCTGGTGTCCACTAGCGGAATTTAAAACAATACAGGACAGGCTGCGAAGATTACTAACGCTAGCATTTAGGGGTTTGACTGGAGCAATGGGGACTGCGGCCACAGCGGCACACGAGATAGGCCGCCTGGCAAGAGCAAATAGATGGACTCCGTGGACAAAACACACTAGACTCCCGAGTGATACCAGCACACTGCCGATTCTGCAGATGAGGCAAGATAAAATAACAAAACGCTTCAACTTCGCCAAAGCTTTCCGCGTCTGTAACCCAAGCAGGGATCTGTGGGAAGAAAATGGTAACCCGCTCCTCAAGGGGAAAATCTGGTATACGGATGGCTCCAGGGGACAGGGAGAGTCAGGAGCAGGAACTTATGACAGTAAGAGACGGAAAGAAATAGGGATCACACTTGGGCGACACGCTACTGTCTTTCAAGCGGAGGTCCTGGCCGTCCTTTGCTGTGAGACAGATCACGATCTGTTCGGACAGTCAAGCGACACTAACTGCAATAGAGAAACCAGAAATAACATCAGAACTGGTTTGGGAATGCAAAAAGGCATTGAGCCAACTTGCAGAAGGAAACAAAGTGGCTCTCATATGGGTCCCTGGCCACACAGGGATCAAGGGCAGCGAAAAGGCGATCGACATACTGGGCTTCGTCAAGAGGTCCGGGGTCGAATGCTGAGAGTGAATAAGTAAGGGTGTGGCACAATAGGCTTTATAGCTTGAGTGCCAGGGGAGTTCTTCATGGGCTTCCCGCCCGCATTAAAACTATTTATGCACGAATAGACCATTCATTTCATTAACTTCGTACGAATTTTCATTCTGAAAATTACGAAAAATATCAATAAATTGTGCTTTTGTTAAACTTGCTGAGGGGAAAACAAACCAATTTTTTTTTGAATGAGTATTGAGTGAAAATACCAAACTATACAGTTTATTGAATGAAAAAGAGTTTACTTTTCTTTTGTCTTTAAATTTTGATTCCTATTTTACAGTAAATATATAATTACTCACCTTTCCCAAAATAGTGCCATCGGGTTCTTTCAGGATTTTTTCGTGAAGAATTTCTTCCTTTAAAAAATGTTTACTGCAAACGAACTGGCCTGCTTTCACGGTAAAATCGTTCCGAATTAAAGCGTTTTCCCATAAAGATTTGATAGCTGGATCATTCGGAACGACAAAAAAATTAATGATTTCATATTTGGGATCTTCGGGTTCTCTTGAGTTCACTTTTGTAACCTGATTCGCACCCCGGAGCGATATACATGAGCAGAATCAATGCGACAAACAAACATAAAAACACTAGAAGAAAACTCCACCGGGCCGTTTCCACAATAATTCCATACAGAAACCATTTTATTGTTACATTTTTAGGAGTCTGTAACGACTCTACATGACGGAAGCCATATAACCGTCAAAAGTACACGAACAAAGTTACTATTAGCGCCGCCGTATCGCCGTTTTCAACACATGGACCATTTTCAACTCTCGGAGACAGGAGGCTGCAAGAAATTTAACTTTTTGATTTCCGGGTAAAAATTCGTTGAGAATTTAACTACATTGTTGAAAATCCATGTGTTTGTTGAAAATTTGTCTTCTTGGTGTAAAATTAAGTGTCTTGATTGAAAACTGAACTACTTGGTTGACAGCTGAAGCACATTGTTGTAAATTCATTATATTCTTTTAAAAAATTTTCAATTTTTTTTTAAAGCGTTGTTCTTGGTTGAAAATGTATTGTATTATTTAAAATTTAAGTATTGCAGATCAAGGTTCATCATCTGATTTGAGAAGTAATTTCTTTACTTGAAAATTCAACTTTTTTTTTAAAGTTCTTTTTTTTAAGTAAAAAATTAATTTCTTTAATTGAAAATGTAAATATTCCATTTTTGGTAGAGAATTCATCTTTTAATTTGAAAATTTACTCCTTTGTCTAAAAATTCATGTAATTTGTAAAAAATTAGTCTTTTTTGTAGAAAATTAAACGTCTTGGTTGAAAATTCAATTACTTGATTGAAAGTTGAAATACTTGGTTAAAATTTTATTTTATTGGTTGAGAATGTAATTATTTTGTTAACAACTTTTTCTAGGTTAAAAAATAATTTTCTGAAGTAACAATTTAACCATTCCATTTTTTATTGAAAATTGAAGTATTCAAGTTTTTAATGAAAATGTGTCGTACATATTTGGTTTAAAAATTAAACTGTTCGAATAAAAGTTTAATTGAATTGTTAAACATTCATATCATTGGTCATTTGTGATTCTCGTAATTGAAGAATGAATCAATAAATTTGTTAATAATATCATTTCAAGAAATCTCAAGTAAAAAACATTACAAATTGAAAAATTAAAATATTTTTAAGCCAGAGACTGGTTTCATTAGACGTCAAATAATTTCTATTTTGAACCGTTTTAAAATAATAATTCTATAATAATTATTTATACATTAGAGTGCAATACTCCTATTCACAAAAAAACAATTTAAAAAGGAAAACATTACAATTGTAAAATTGAACACTTAAATGTAGGATGCAGCAATCTGAAATTTTCACGATTCAACCGAATGCATTCTATTTAAAACGATTCAGCTGGAAATTGTTCACTTTTCAATATCCGCTTCATATTTGCTCCTTCTTAATGAACAGTTCAATGTTGCCAAATATTAAAAAATGACTCTTTTTCATTCAAAAACAATTTGAAATTGAATGATGGTTGAAAATAGGTTCTATAGTTGCATTTAGATGTTTAAAATTATTTACTACTAAGCCAAAGCACAACTTCTCCACTATGGGGAAAACAAATTTCAGAATTTTCACTCCAGCCATAATCGGTTTAACCAGGCTGTGGAGGAATCAGGCGGGACCGAGTGACGTGAAGCCATTGTCAAATTTCGCTCTCCGCTCGGTTCATCTGAAAGGTGCACATCTGTCGAAGAAGTATAGAAACCCCGAGCCGATCCCGAGCCGATATACCGACTTCCCGAGCCAAAGTCGAGTTGATCTAAAACCGACTCGATCTACACCCGATATACTGGAGGCTATGATCGAGTCGGGATCGCCTCGAGATCGGGAAATATCGCTCGACGGCGTCACTATGAGACTGGGACTTTCAGAAACCGATACTTATACGTGAAAAAAATGAGATTTTCGATACGATCTCGAGACAGTCTCGTACCGAACGGCATCAATACCAGATACAGTTACCCTGCTGGCTGTGACCCCACATCACACATTACCTGCAACGCTTCTTACCCCCAGTTTTTTCTATGGACATGACGCATGCACCCAATTATACTACCACCTACCTACTGAATGTTGGTTTAAATTAAAGTGGGTCAAATTTAGAAAATAACTGTCATGGATATTTTTATTACACCAGATTCTCTGTTGAGGAACAATTTCAGGGGTTTCCTGCAAATAGCCCTGTTCATAAATCGTTTCCATAACATTGCGCGATGTACTTGACTCAGTAGTCATGGACTTCGTTCCTTCAGAGGCGGAGTCGCAACCTTCTCTCGCCCTACCCCCTGAGAAACTGCGGGGACCAACAATTTTAGGAATTCATAAAACGCGTGCGATAGCGCGTTCCCCAACAAAAAGTTTGGTGTACTTCAATTTACTGTTACAGTGCGGATAAACTAGTGATGCCGTTCGAGATGAGGAATGGCAAGGCGGAGGTCGAGGAACGCAAGAACGCAAGGCCTTGAATCTTGGCCGCCTTGCTTTAGCACGGAAAGCGAGGCCTCGACCTCCGCCTGGCCGTTCTCGTCTCCAACGGCATCACTAGGATAAACACACTTTAACTGAAAGGCATCTTAAAAGGATTTTTCAATGAATACTTGTCTGGCATCCCACGTCCAATTTAAGATGTAAAAAAATCGCGGGACCGAGGTGGGGACGCTTTCTGAAAGATACCTTCCCTTATTTCGTGTTCGAGGATTTCCCCATTTACGACTCCATACCGAGTTGCGTCGGCTGATTTGATATTAGCCGATTTACTTCCGCGGCCGAATATACTCTCTACTACACCCAACTCTCGGATTCTGTTCCCCCGGTCTCGGCCTTCATAGAACTGCTGACCACATGTGGAGATTGCGCAATATTATATATTCCAATAGGAAACGGTTCAGGCGGGCCTGAATGTTTACGTTTGGATCCCCCTGGTTTGTAGTAAAGGCTATTTCCAGGCAACCCCCGAACCTGGACTGAAACCGAGAGTTCGTTGTACCTGATTTATTTCCGCGATCAAATGTGTAGAATTCATCTCGGAATTAATATACATAATACTAGGCCAGGCGACAGAGCAACAAAAAATGGTCATTTTTGACATTAATTCCGACTAAAGAAATTATGGTTTTAAAATGTTCTTTGGGTCAATATAAGGAACTATTTTCGTTATCCCCCTCCCCCAACTTCTGCGTATCTTTTGGCAGTGGCGTAAACCTTCGAAAAACAGTTTTTTATTTATAACTCGTTTCTTTATGGTTTTTTTGCAAACTCCGCGTCTACAAAGATTGAAGTACACAAAATTTTCTACAAAAAAGGTTCTATTGATTTTTTTCATAGGACCCATATTTTTCGAATAATAGCCGGGAAAAGTCCAAAAATTTGTAAAAAATGTTGAAAACTTGCACTTATACAAGTTCTGAAATGACGTTGGATGAATGTATGCACTAACTGTCGGTAAGACCAATGTTGATAAATAAATAATACAATAACAACTTATTTCTTATTTTTATAAATAACTTTATTAATGGTATAAATGTTTTTATTATATACGGGTTTCACAATTGCGAGTCTATATGGACAACTAACTCAGATAGCAAGTCAGCTGAGTCAAGCGGTGATGATGAGGATGACAATGAACAGGAGAGTAGAGGTGACCTGATAGAGGTCGAACCTCTACCATCAAGCTCAGGTGTGAGAGCATCTAGACGAAAACGAAGGCAGGACGAGCCTTCCACCGATGATGATGACAACGAACAGGAGAGTAGAGGGGACCTGATAGAGGTCGAACCTCAGCAATCAACCTCAGGTGTAAGAAGATCTAAGCCTGGAGGAATGAAGGATGAGCCTTCCACCGCCACCTTAAAGGATCGTCGGCTTCCAAAAAAGAAAACTTCTAAATTAATCAGTCGGCTGAAAATTTTTTTTGGTAAGCCTCACAAATTTACAAATATTTATCACTTATGGGGCATTATTTCTCAACTGCCCCAACTTTAAAAGTCATGTTCTTTGATTTTCTTTAAATTCGGGACATATGTTCACCTACCCAATAGTACTTAATCGACAAATTTATAGACC
>CAKNXH010050496.1:8090-18427 GCA_932178445.1 Andricus quercusramuli
TTTGGTCCAGCGTATGGATGTGAGGCCTCCTAGCCCACGTTGTCTGTGGGTCCTCAGGTTCATGTTAGTGCAAAAATGGAATCACATCCATAAATGGAGTCACATCCATGATTTAAATCACATCCATAAATAGAATCACATCCATAAATGGAATCACATCCATCAACAGAATCATATCCATCAATCGAATCACATCTATGATTTGGAATCACATTCATAATTTGGAATCACATCCATAATTTGGAATCACATCCATTAATGGGATCAGATCCATACCTGAAGTTAAAAAAAATGAAATGAAATGATCTTACCCTACAACACAGTGGGCCGCAGTGATGACATAGTTTTCATTTAAAACTGATCCTCCGCAGAAGTGGTATTCGTATGTTTGAAGTGACACCTACAAGAGGAAAAATGGCATTTTGAAGATTTCATTTTCGAAAAAAAGCCTGAATTTTCACGTACAGTATTAATTATTAAAAATACCTGGAATGGAATTTCACCAGCTTTAGCATTTTCTCCATTGACAATTCGGGGTGATAATGCACTCCATTCAGCAACTCGAGCTACGAGTAAATTTTATAAATAGAAAGTCATTTAATTACACTAATTTTTATAATTAGGGCTCCTCCATGAACTACGTTACCAATTTTTTTACCAATTTCTTTTGTACTATAAAAGACGATTTTTTTAAAAATCATAATCCAGGAAGATCAATTTTCAACAAAAAATTGAATTTTCCACTCAAAAATATAAGTTTCTTTAAAAAAAAAATTTAATTTTCTACTAAATAGTTCAACTTTCTTCCAAATAATTGTGAAGAGAAAAAGGCGAATCATCTACAAAAAAAAATTGAATTTTCATCTCAAAAATGTAATTTTTTTTTAAAATAAATAAGTTAATTTTTCACAAAATGGTTCAACTTTTTTTAAAATATTTTAATTTTTATAAAAATAGTTTCTTATCCAAGCGAATATTTCAATTTTCAACCAAAAATATGAATTTTCAACAACAAAGTTTGATTTTCAACAAAAAAATTTGTAGTTAATACTTCTAACAAAAAAGATTCCAATTTGAAATAAATGATGGTTAATTTCAACTATAAAAGTACAATTTAAAAAAAAAAAAAAAAAAAAACTGTTGAATCCTGAACCGAACCAGATTTATTTTCAAACAAAGAGTTGCAATTTTAACCAAAAAAAGATACTTTTTTTTTTTACCAAAAAATATAATTTTTTACCAAGAAGATTAATTTTCTAAAAACTGAATCGTTAAATTTTAACCAAACAGATTAATTTTCCACTAAAAAATGAATGCTTAACAAAATAGTTCAATTTTTTTAATTGTTCATTTTAATTATTAATATAATTTCTTTAAAGAATAGTTTTAAACAAAATAGTTGAATCCTAAACCAAAACTGATTAAGTTTCAACAAAAAAGTTGAATTTTTAACCTCAGAGGATAAATTTCCAATCAAGAAAGATACATTTTAGACCAAATAGTTTAATCTTTAACTAAAAAAAAATTTGTTCTATACAAAAATGGAATAGTCATAATTTTCTGTTGAAACAATTAATTTGAAGGAACAAATTTCCAGCCTGTTGAATTCAACCAAAAAAGACGAATTTTTAACGAAATAGTTGAATTTACAACCAGAAATATGATTTTTGAACAAAAAAGTTTATTTTCAATCAACTTGTTTGATTTTATACCAAAATGTTGAATCCTCAAGTCAAATAGACGAATCTTCACCAAAAAGATTAATTTTCAATCGAACATTTGAATTTTCTACCAAAAATTATCAAACATTAAGTTTCTTCCAAAAAAGAAGAATTTTCAACAAAATTTATGAATTTTCAGTCAAATTGTTGAATTTTTATCTAGACAATGTCAATTTTTAATTGGAAATATGTCCAAACAAAAAATGGAATAGTTACATTTTGAGTTAAAAAAATTACTATTAATAACAAAAAAAAATAATTTTCAACAAAACACATACATTTTCAACCAAAGAGATGAATTTTTAAATAAAAAGATCTCTTACTGACCGCAGTTTCTGGTGTGACTTCCTCCCCTTCTTAAATTGTTAACGTAGTTTATGGACGGCCCGTTACCAACCGTAGTTTGGTGGCGCGATCCCCTCCCCTCTTAAATTGTATATGTACTTTATGGACGGCCCCTTACCAAGCGTAGTTTCTGGCGCGACCCGCTCCCCTTTAATTTGTTTCCGTAGTTTATCGACGGCCCCTTACCAACCGTAGTTTTGGCGCGACCCCCTCCCCCTCTCACATTTCAACGTAGTTGGAGCGATGCCTTATCAATCGTAGTTTTCTGGCGCGACCCGCTCCCCCTAAAATTGGTAACGTAGGTAATGGACCGCCCCTTAACAACCGTAGTTTCGTGGTGCGACCCCCTCCCCTCTTAAATTGGTTATGTAGTTTATGGACGGCCGCTTACTAACCGTGGTTTTTGGGCGACTCCCTCCCCCTGTTAAATTGGTAACGTAGTTTATGGACCGGCCGCTTACCAACCATAGTTTCTGACGCGAACCCCTCCCCTTCAATTTGTTTTCGTAGTTTATGGACGGCCCCTTACAAACCGTAGTTTTTGTCGAGACCTCCTCCCCCCTCAAATTGGTAACGTAGTTAATGGGCGGTCCGTTTTTGGTGCGCCCCCCTCCCCTTCTCAAATGGTAACGTAGCTTATGGACGGCCCCTTGGCAACCGTAGTTTATAGACCACCCCCTCACAAACCGTAGTTTCTGGCGCAACACCCTCCTCCTTCAAATTGCATACGTATTTTATGGACGGCCCCTTAGAAATCATAGTTTTTGGCGCGATCCCCTCCCCCTCTCAGATAGTAACGTAGCTTATGGACGGTTCCTTTGACGACCGTAGTTTTGTGGCACGACCCCCTCCCCTTCTTAAATTGGTAACGTAGTTTATTCACGGCCCCTTACCGAGCGTAGTTTCTGAGGCGACCCCCTCCCCCTCTTAAATTGGTAATGTAGTTTATGGACGGCCCCTTACCAACCGTAGTCTATGGACCGCCCCCTCACAAAGCGTAGTTTCTGGCGAACCCCCTCATCCTTCAAATTGCTCGCGTAGTTTATGGACGACCCCTCATCAACCGTAGTTTCCCCCCCCCCCTGTCTATTTGGTAACATAGTTTATGGACGGCCCCTAAACTGATTCTATCAAAATATTTTTTTAAGCAGAAAAAGTTGGTTCATTACTTACCATTGGAGAAAGCCAGAAGGCCAAAACCAACAAAAAAACTGACTATCATTGTGAATAATTTTTTGAAGACTAGCTCGAATGCTAATAAAGAAGACTAATTTATAGTAAATGGATTGTGAAATATAGCGTTAAAATTTATATCAAGATTTGATGCGGAGAAGAAGACAAATATGGTTTTTAATCACTCTTGATAAATCCGTTTTCAATTTTTTGATTCTTATCATTTATTGATAAGAGTAATTATCACTGACGCACATACACAAATTCAAAGGTTAATCGATATCAGGAAATAATTAGTAAAAGAGTATCAAGAATTTTACCAAATTTAAAGTAAACTGCTATTTTTTTTACTTCAAACTAATTTAAATATTTACAATGTAACAAATAAAAATATTGTAAATCATGGCACAGTGGGGCAAATTGAAATTAATAAAAAGGGGTTTTTGTAAATAAGTACAGAATTGGTAACACCTAACTCCCAACACATCAGTCATCATCCATCTTACATCACTCATCATACATCACTGGTCGCTCATCATACATCACTCATCGCTCATCATACATCACTCATAACTTGAAGAGCATCGAGATTTTCACCAAATTTAAAGTAAACCTGCATTCGTTGTATTTTATTTACTTTAAACTACTTTAAATGTTTACACTGTAACAAATAAAAATATTTTAAATTATGGCACGGTGGGAAAAAATGAAAATAATAAAAAAGGGGCTTGCAGACTATTGAGACTTTAATTTCGTCTGAATAGATTCATAATAAAATTAAAGGAAATTAAAAAAAGTGAAAGATTGAGAAGAGTCGTTTTTGAAATGATTGTTTCTGACAAAAAAGTTAAATAAGTCATCTAATTTAGTAACGGAAATTAACACGTTTCTTTGAACTATTTACTTTTTTACGGCAACGTTTTTTGGTAAATTTTTCGGTAACGAAATTTCTTTTGTAAATAAGTACAGAATTGGAAACACCTAACTCCCAACACATCAGTCATCACTCATCTTACATCACTCATCACTCATCATAACTAAGTTTCATACGAAGAATGCAACCATTCCATAAACGTTGAGAAATATTGAAAAATAATTATTTTATGTCCTAAAAATTATAAATAATTAGAAAAGTGAAGTTGCCACTATCAAAAATGTATGCACACTGGGCACCAAGTGCCATAATTACGAATTATACGATTGCGTTTTTAGTCTAGAGATAATCCCTTAATTGATCGATTAATTTTATTGATTGAAGTTATCTTATTGTGATGATAATTCAAAGCAACAGATATGATTAATTGCTATTTATCGGATTATTTTTAGTCCAATGAGATACATTGTTGGTTTATTATTGATATTTATCATTTGCACTATAAAAATACGCTAGCAGTGATTTTTTTATTTTGTATGATTTGAGTTTAACTGAACTACTAAATTATAATTTAAGTCAGTAATGGGAAGTTGCTAGTTTCTTTGAACTATTTACCTTTTTTGCAACGTTTTTTTGGTAACTGTAGTGGTAACGCCGTCACTTTTGTAAATACGTACCGAATTGGTAACTCCTAACTCCCAAAACATCAGTAATCACTCGTCTTACATCACTCGTCTTACATCACTCCTCCTTCATAATACATCACTCATCATACATCACCCATCTTACATCACCCATCTTACATCACTCATCTTACATCACTCATCACTAATGACTCCTAACTTGAAAAAAGAATGTATTGACAGTGAATATTTCAGGGAAATTTAAAAGCTTCCAAGACATTTCCAGGAGATTTAAAAGCTAGGAACGTATTTATTGACAAATTTAGGTATTTCAAAGGATTTGAAAGTGTTTCAAGTATTCCGAGGTATTACAAAAGATTTATAAAAATTTTTAAGATTTCAGGGTATTTTAAAAGATGCCAAGGAATTTTCAATAGCCTTGAACAATTAAGCATTTCTGGAAATTATTTGTATTTTCTTTAAATTATTCTAAATTTACAACTTCAATGAAATCAATTACATTTTTTGTATTTATTTTCAATCGATTTGATTTTTTTTCATAATTGAACTGAATTGTTTCGAAGCAAATAGTTGAATTTTCAAAAAAGAAAATTTATTTTCTACAAAAGAAATAGAGATTTGTTCTTCAAATATTAATTGTCAGAGAGAATGAAACATTAGACAGGTAAAAATCAGGTAAAAGTCAGGAAATTTTGAAAATGAAGTTTTGCGGCCATTCTTGATTCAATAAAATACATTTATTGCTAATGAAAAATGAAAAATGTAATATGATACCAACAAATGTGCGATTCCTTTTTGGTATCATATTACATTTTTCAGGATTCACAACAAAATAGTTGAATTTTTAAGGAAAGAAATTTATTTTCAAACCAAAAAATTAATATTTAACCAAAAAGTTGAATTTTCAACCAAGAAGATTAATGTTCTTCAAAAAACGAATTTTTAACCAAAAAAAATTGTCAGTCTAAAAGTGGACCAGGTACGTTTCCAGTTAAAAAATTATGTCACAAAAAAAAATAATTTTCAACAACTTTGCTAAACTTTAAATCCAAGAAATAAATTTTCTAACTCTAAAAATGAATTTTCAATAAACAAAAAAAATTTGAGAAAATAGTTGAATTTTTATCTAAGAGAGTTTATTTTCTACTAAAAAAGTTGAATTTTCATCCAAAAACATGAAATTATAACTAATCCAGGCCAGCCTGGATTCAATAAAGTAAATTTGTTGCTAATGAAAAATGTAATATGATACCAACAAATGCGTGATGCATGTTTGGTATCATATTACATTTTTCAGAATTTGCAACAAGATAGCTGCATTTTTAACAAAAGAAATTAATTTTTAAACAAAATAATTAATGTTTAACCAAAAAGTTGAATTTTCAACTAAGAAGATTAATATTTTATAAGAAACGAATTTTTAACAACAATTTAGTTAAACTTTCAACCAAAGTCAAACATTTTTAACTCAGATAATGAATCTTCAATAAAAAATACATTTTTGAACCAATAGTTGAATTTTCATCCAAAATTTGGACCCATGAGAATAATATTTTAGAAAATGCATGAAAAATTGTTAAAATATTCCATAATAAAAATATTACAAAATCAAGTAAAAGTTAGGAAATTTTAAAAATTAAGTTTTGCGGCCATCCTGGATTCAATAAAATATATTCATTTCTAATGAAAAATGTAATATGATACCAACAAATTTGTGATACATTTGTTGGTATCATATTACAGTTTTCAGAATTTGCAACAAGATGGTTGAATTTTTAACAAAAGAAATTGGTTTTCAAACCAAAAAATTAATTTTTAACCAAAAAGTTGAATTTTCAAACAAGAAGATTAATATTCTATAAAAAACTAATTTTTAACAAAATTCATGAATTTCCCATTAAAGTGATGATTCTTCAACTAGTAAACCGAATTTTTAACAACAATTTAGTTAAACTTTCAACCAAAGTCATACATTTTTAACTCAAATAATGAATCTTTAATAAAAAATACATTTTGAAACAAATAGTTGAATTTTCATCCAAAATTTTCTCCCATGAGAATGATGAATTAGAAAATGCATGAATTTTTCTTTAAATATTCTAAATCAAAAATATTACAAAATCAAGTCTACCCCTAGAGGCTCGCCGAAAGGGAAACGGCTTAATGGTATAAAAAAAAAGTAAAAGTTACGAAATTTTGAAAATTAAGTTTTGCGACCATCCTGGATTCAACAAAATACATTCAATAATTTCTGATGTGAGATGAAAGGAAGAATTTCGTTGGGAGATGAAAAATAAATATTTTCAAATCTTTCGTTACTCATCAATTATTAAAATACATTTATTGCTAATGAAAAATGAAAAATGTAATATGATACCAACAAATGTAATATGATACCAACAAATGTAATATGATACCAGCAAATGTAATATGATACCAACAAATGTAATATGATACTAGCAAATGCAATATGATACCAACAAATGTAATATGATACCAACCAATGTAATATGATACCAACCAATGTAATATGATACCAACAACTGTAATAGGATACCAGCAAATGTAATATGATACCAACAAATGTAATATGATACCAACAACTGTAATATGATACCAACAAATGTAATATGATACCAACAAATGTATCATATTTCATTAAAACTCAGTGATTCTTTCTCATCTCCGCTTCGTAATTAAACCAATTGAAACTTTTCCAAGAGTTCGGAATTGTTTCCACTGGAACAGCAGTGCAACTCTGAGCTAAAGAGTTTAGAAGGATCAGAGAAAATGGAAGTAGTTAATTCTATTTGAACATACATGAAACTCTCATTGTTTAATCAAGATTTATAAAGACTGTGGAAGACAGAAATGTACTTGAGAACAAATATATGCTGAAATATTGATATTTGACAAACTGGGTTCCTTTGTAGAGACGCTGGGTTGAGATTCGAGAATCGGGACGAGTCAGTCGTGCGCTGATCGATCCGTCTCTAAAATGAATATACCTTTGCACTGGCAACACCTGCGTTCCAATTCTCACCTGCAATTGGCATCTACATCCAGAAACCACTGAAATATCTTCAATTCCAAATGAATAATTTATAGTAGAGATGAGTTTTCCTACCAAGAACATTAATTTTCTACCCAGAAAATTAATTTTCACTCAGAGACACCTGCGCTACCATACTCATCTGTAATTAGGAGCATAATCAATTAACCATTGAAATATCTTCAATTCGTTATTCTGGAATAATTTCCAGCAGAATTTTGGAGATAAGTTTTCTACCAGGAAGCTTAATTTTCTACCCAGGAAATTAATTTTTACTGAAAAACACCTGCGCTCCCAGACTTATCTGAATAGTTCAGAATTTTTTTCTCAGAATGAAGCTTAGAATGCCTGATTTGTTGCAGAGAAGATGAGTTTTTAACCAAGAAGCCTAATTTTCTACCAAGAAGAATAATTTGAATTGAAGACACCTGCGCTTCCATACTCATCTGTAGTTGGGAACTTAAACAATTGACCACTGAACTATCTTCAATTCCAAATGAATAATTTATAGTAGAGATGAGTTTTCCTACCAAGAACATTAATTTTCTACCCAGATAATTAATTTTCACTCAGAGACACCTGCGCTACCATACTCATCTGCAATTAGGACCATAATCAATTCACCACTGAAATATCTTCAATTCGTTATTCTGGAATAATTTCTAGTAGAATTTTAGAGATAAGTTTTCTACCAAGAAGCTTAATTTTCTACCCAGGAAATTAATTTTTACTGAAAAACACCTGCGCTCCCAGACTTTTTGTTCTTAGAATGTAGCTTCGAATGCCTAATTTGTTGCAGAGAAGATGAGTTTTCAACCAAGAAGCCTAATTTACTACCAAGAAGAATAATTTGAACTAAAAGACACCTGCGCCCCCAAACTCATCCGTAATTGGCAACTTAATAAATCAACCACTGAAACTTCTTCAATTTCCAATTCTGGAATAATTCCCAGTAGAATTTTGGAGATAAGTTTTCGACCAAGAAGCTTAATTTTTTACCCAGGAAATTAATTTTTACTGAAAAACACCTGCGCTCCCAGACTTATCTGAATATTTCAGAATTTTGTTCTTAGAATGAAGCTTCGAACGCCTAATTTATTTAAGAGAAGATGAGTTTTCAACCAAGAAGCCTAATCTTCTACCAAGAAGAATAATTTCAACTAAAAGACACCTGCGCTTCCATACTCATCTGTAGTTGGCAACTTAATCAATTAATAACTGAACTATCTTAAATTCCAAATGAATAATTTATAGTAGAGATGAGTTTTCCAACTGAGAACATTAATTTTCTACCCAGAAAATTAATTTTCACTCAGAGACACCTGCGCTACCATACTCATCTGTAATTAGGAACATAATCAATTTACTATTGAAATATCTTCAATTCGCTATTCTGGAATAATTTTTAGTAGAATTTTAGAGATAAGTTTTCTACCAAGAAGCTTAATTTTCTACCCAGGAAATTAATTTTCACTCAGAGACACCTGCGCTTCCGTACTTATCTGTAATTGGGAACTTAAACAATTGACCACTGAACTATCTTCAATTCCAAATTAATAATTTACAGTAGAGATGAGTTTTTTTCCCAAGAACACTAATTTTCTATCCAGAAAATTAATTTTCACTCAGAGACATCTGCGCTTCCATACTCATCTGTAATTAGGAACATAATCAATTAACCACTGAAATATCTTCAATTCGATGTTCTGGAATAATTTCTAGTAGAATTTCAGAGATAAGTTTTCTACCAAGAAGCTTAATTTTCTGCCCAGGAAATTAATTTTTACTGAAAAACACCTGCGCTCCCAGACTTAGCTGAATAGTTCAGAATTTTGTTCTTAGAATGAAGCTTCGAATGCCTGATTTGTTGCAGAGAGGATGAGTTTTTAACCAAGAAGCCTAATTTGCTACCAAGAAGAATAATTTGAACTAAAAGACACCTGCGCTTCCATACTCATCTACATCCAGAAACCACTGAAATATCTTCAATATTTTCCAAATAAATAATTTATAGTAGAGATGAGTTTTCCTACCAAGAACGTTAATTTTCTACCCAGATACACCTGCGCTTCCATACTCATCTGTAATTGGGAACATAATCAATTAACCACAGAAATATCTTCAATTCGCTATTCTGGAATAATTTTCAGTAGAATTTTGGCGATAAGTTTTCTGCCAAGAAGCTTAATTTTCTACCCAAGGAAATTAATATTTACTGAAAAACACCTGCGTTCCCGGACTCATCTGAATAGTTCAGAATTTTGTTCTTAGAATGAAGTTTCGAACGCCTGATTTGTTGGAGAGAAGATGAGTTTTCAACCAAGAAGCCTAATTTTCGACCAAGAAGAATAATTTGAACTAAAATACACCTGCGCTTCCATACTCATCTGTAATTAGGACCATAATCAATTCACCACTGAAATATCTTCAATTCGTTATTCTGGAATAATTTTCAGTAGAATTTTGGAGATAAGTTTTCTACCAAGAAGCTTAATTTTCTACCCAGGAAATTAATTTTTACTGAAAAA
>CAKNXH010050506.1:1604-13672 GCA_932178445.1 Andricus quercusramuli
GCTACATTTTCATTCCAAGGAACTAATTTTCAAATGAAAAGACCAATTTTCTATCAAATTATTGAATTTTTGAGCAAAAAAAAAGAATTTTCTACAATATATTCGAATTTTTAACCAATTTTCTGCCAAAAAAATATAACTTTTGAACGAAATTTGAACTTGCAACCAAATAGTTGAATTTCCGTCTAAAAAAGATGAATTTTCAAACACAAATAGAATAGTTCAATTGTGAGTTTAAGAAAAATTTATTTTTAACGAAAAAAAAGTTTCAACAATAGTTAAATTTTCAAGTGAAGATTAAAAAAAGTACTATATATTTTGTAACTGTTCCAATTTTATATTGGATAATAACTTCTGTCTCCAGTTTTCACATTTTCAACTTGCTTTAAAATGTTTCATCTTCAAATTTTTTTAAAGATTATGTATTTTTTATGGTCTGCAATTGAAACGTGTACCTTATTTATTCATAAATAATTTATTTGAATGATATAATTGATTTAATTATTATTCAATACTGAGAACAATTTCAAATAGCATATATTTAAAGAAAAAAGGGGGAAAAAGGGGAAGTTTTTTGAGAATAGGGGGGAAAAGGGGAAACTAAGAAAAAAAGGAAGACTGTGCACCCTGAATTGAGAAAGAATTGATCACGGTCATTGAAATTAAAAAATTCGAACACATGAAAATAAAATATTTTGATTTAATGTTATAAAAACTGAACCGCAAATTAAAATACTCAAAGTAAAAAAGAAACTTTCGAATTTTAAACATTTCAAATTAAAGCTTAAAAAATGTTAATTCACACGCTCAGTAATTTTCGCGTATAAAATGAAAGCTTTAAAAAAATTTCAATTGAAAATTTTTTAATTAAAGCCGTTAAACTGCAAAATTCCATTTTTTAACTTTTATACATTTTACAGTTAAAATATTTGGAAAGAAATGCTATAAATTAAAGAAGTAAAAAAATGTATAAATTTTCCAAATTATGTCATTTTATGGAATTTTAAGCTAGAAACATTAATTTATACTTAGAAATCATCCAGATTGTTTTGAAAATTTTGGAAATCTTATTAAATATTCTTTTAAGATTAATTGTTATTGAGTTCGACATCTTCAAAAATCTACATTGTGTTTTAAATTTTTTGAAATCTTTTCAAAACGATTATTTTCCAAATCAATAATTGTACAATTGTTATTTAATATTAAAAAAAAAATTAAATCTTTTTAAATATGCTCTTAAGATTAATTTTTCAAAATACAAAATCATTAAAAATTTGCCCGCAAAAATGAGAAAATTTTTTTATTTTCTCAAAACCTTCAAAATCAATAAAAAGCTTCAACATTTTATTTCGAAATCTTGAAAAATCTAAATTTAGTTTTTTTATTTTTCGAAATCTTTATCAGTTTTTAATTACGTTTGGATCCTCTCGAACCCTAGCTCAAAACTGGTAAATATTTCTCAAACTAAGTACATTTTTTTCCAAATTGATAATTGTTCAATTGTTATTTATGCAACAAAATTCAAAAATTTCACTTAAATATTAAAAATTTGTTGAATAGAACATTTAAAATTGTAACGTAAAAGTTTTAATTTAACACTCTGAAATATTACCGATTTAAGGCTTTCTATTTCAAATAATTCAGTTTAAAATTGTTTAGTTTTTAATATTTGATTCATAATTCATTTTAAATGAAAGGTAAAATATTGCTAAAAAATTCGAAAAAATGTCTGAATTACAAAATATGAAATTAAATGGGTTAAAAATGGAATATTTCAGACTGAAAAAATATTTGAATAGGATATGGAATTGAATAAGGGCGTTTAATTTTTCAAATTATTTTTAAATTACGAATAGTTTATATAGTTTCAATCTGACGTTTACATTTTTTAAACTACTGAGGCTTTCAAATTGAAAAATTGAATCGTCCTCTGAAGTCCTGCAAAATTTCTTGGTAAAAATATACAACATAATTTTAAGTACAGTTTTCCAATATTTCAACTTTTGTGAAATCTTATATTTAAATTTTAATACTTATATTTTACAATACTTTACGTAAAATTAAAAGTGCTTTTATGACGTCAACCGCCCAATTATAATAAAAATAAAATAAATAAAAAATAAAATATTAATAAAAATTTATAGAAATTTGTGCATTGTAGAAACTTGGTACTTTATTGTTAAGTTTTTTACCAAAAAATTAATTTTCAAACAAAAGAGACAAAGTTTTAACAAAAAAGTATAATTTTTAACCAAATAGAGGAATTCGCAAGCCAAACAGATGAATTGTTTAGAAGACAGTTAAATTTTCAACAAAAGAAATAAATTTTTAAACAAATATTAAACTCTTCCATCCACAAAATTAATTTTTGAACAAAAAGGACGAATTTTCAAACCAAATAAATGAATTTTCAAGTCAAAAAGTAGACTCTTTCAAAAGACAGTTATAATTTAAATTTACAGTTTAAAATTTAAACAAAATAACTAAATTTCCAAACAAATATTAAACTTTTTCAACCAAAAAATTAATTTTCAAGCAAAAGAGACGAATTTTCAACAAAAAAGTAGAATTTTTAGCAAAATAGTTGAATTTTCAAGCCAAAAAGACGAATCTTTCATAGGGCAGTAAAATTTTCAAAAAAATAACTAAATTTTCAAACAAATATTGAAATTTTCCACCTAAGAAATTAATTTTCAAATAAAAGAGATTATTTTTGAATAAAAAAGTAGGTTTTTTAACCAAATACTTGAATTTTCAAGACAAAAGACGAAACTCTTAGAAGACAGTAACTCAATTTCCAAACAAATATTACAATTTTCTACCCAAAAAATTAATTTTGAAACAAAAAAGACGAACGCTCAACAAAAAAGTAGAATTTTTAGCCAAATAGTTGAATTTTCAAGCTAAAAAGACGAATCTTTCAGAAGAAAGTTGAATTTTCAACAAAATAACTAAATTTTCAAACAAATATTAAACTCTTCCATCCAAGAAATTAATTTTTAAACAAAAAGGACGAATTTTCAAGAAAGTAAAATTTTTAACCAAATAAATTAATTTTCAAGTCAAAAATTAGAATCTTTCAGAAGAAATTTAAATTTTAAATTCACAGTTTAAAATCAAACAAAACAACTAAATTTCCAAACAAATATTTAAAATTTTCACCCAAAAATTTATTTTCAAGCAAAAGAGACCAATTTTACAACAAAAAAGTAGAATTTTTAACCAAATAGTGGAATTCTCAAGCCAAAAAGACGAATCTTTCAGAGGACAGTTAAATTTTCAACAAAATAACTAAATTTTCAAACAAATATTAAACTCTTCCATCTAAAAAATTATTTTTAAACAAAAAGGACGAATTTTCAACAAAGTAGAATTTTTAACCAAATAAATGAATTTTCAAGTCAAAAAGTAGAATATTTCAGAAGAAAGTTAAAATTTAAATTTACTGTTTAAAATTTAAACAAAATAACTAAATTTGCAAACAAATTTAAAAATTTTGCACCCGAAAAATTAATTTTCAAACAAAAGAGAAGCTTTTTAACAGAAAAGTAGAACTTCTAGTTCGAACCAAATAGTCGAATTTTTTACTAAAACATAATAGTAGACATTTTAAAATAAAAAAACGACTTTCAAACAAACAAAATAAAAAAGACTTTTCAACCAAGAAACGTTCTTTTAATTTTAATTTTGGTTGCAAATTTATCTTTTTTAGTTGACAAACTGGTTGAAAATTAATCTTTTTTATTAAAAATTTGCCTTTTAGTTGAAAAATTATTTCTTTGGCTGAAAATTTAACTATTTTTTTGAAAATTCGTTTTTCATTTGCTTGAAAATATTTACCTTTTTTCACATGAAAATTCATGTATTTTATTGAAAATTTGTCTCTTTTCGTTGAAAATTAATCTTCTTGGTTTAAATTTCGCCTTTTAGTTACAAAATTATTTCTTTGGCTAAAAATTTAACTATTTTCTATTTTAAATTCATCTAATTTTGGTTAAAAATTCATTTTTTTGTTTGAAGATCCAACTCTATTTTTATGAAAATTTTTTTTTTTTTCTGTAAATTAATGATTTAAACTGAAAATCAAGTATATACTGAAATTTTCAGTTAAGAAATCCTTTTTTTAAAGTTGAAAATTCGTCTTTTTGCTAGAAAATTCTTCTTCTTCTGTGAAAATTCATCTTTTCGTTTGAAAATTGATTTTGTGTTTGTTGAAAACAACTATTTAGTTAAAACTCCTTTTTTTGGTACAAAATCTTTAAGAATTGTTGAAGATTTACCGATTTTGTTGAGAATTATTATTTTTTATTAATAATATTAAACTAAATAATATTACATTAAATTATTAATATTAAATTTAATATGAAATAATAACATTTAACATCCATTTTTTGAAAAAAAAAATATTTTTTAGTTAAAAATTCATTTCTTTCGTGAAAAATTTAACCATTTTATTGAAATTCCTTTTTTCGGTTCAAATTTATATATTTTTTTTTACTGAAATTTAAGCTATTCCATTTTTGGCTAAAAATGTATCTTTTTTAGTTGAAAATTCAACTATTTGATTGAAAAACCATATATTTTGTTAAAAATTCATCTTTTTTATGGGATATTATTCTTTTTGTTTGAAAATGGTTGAAAATTCGACTTTCTTGTTAAAATATTATTTAATTGAAATTTTTTAAATTTTCTAGCGGATTTTGAAAGAAGATATTTAAAAAAATTACATCCAAATATTTCAACTTTTAAGAAAAAGAGATGAATTTTTAACAATAAAGTTTAATTTTCAAGCCAAAAGATGAATTTTCAATCCAAATCAATAAATTTTCTATCCAAAAAGACCAACGTTCAACAAAAATGTTGAATTTTCGATAAAAAAGGTGACTTTTTAAGAAAACTAGTGGAATTTTCAACCAAATAGTAGAATTTTCAATGAAAACTAATTCACTATTATCCAAAAAAGACGACTTTTCTATTAAAACATTCATTTTCAATCCAAAAGAAAAAACTTTCTATCCAAAAAGACGAATTTTTAATAAAACAGTTGAATTTTCGGCCAAGAGAGATGAATTCTAAACAAAAATACATTGATATATTTTTCAGTCAAAAAGAATTAACTTGCAACAAAAAATATTTGGATTTTCCGATTAGATTCTATTAATTCAGTTCCCATTTAAACGACAAAAAGGTGAATTTTATGTACATCATATAAAATTATTAAAAGTTTTATAAATTTACAAATTAAAATTTAAAAAATTGTAAATACTTTAAATTCAGAAGATTTATGATGCTTTGATTTTGTAGTTTAGTATTTAATGCTTAAATTGAAAAAATCTCCAGGTTTGACAGTTTTAATTTTTTAATTTTAATGACCTGGAAAAATGTTTTTTAACCTGGAAAAGACCAAAAATTTGTTTTTGTTTGTAGAGCCCACAAATGGACAATTTTCATAATTTTCCGGCGGAAAAAATTGCTCTTTAATTCTAAAAAAAAAACTTTCCAGGCTGAATATTTTTTTATTAAATTACCTGTTTCAACCCAATTTTAAACTCTTAATATTGTATTTATTATATTTATTATATAATTTTAAATTGCTTGTGTTTTTGATATGAGGAAATAAAAATCCAGGTGACTTTCTTCAAAAATTAATTTTAAACAAAAGATTTTAAATTTCAACCAAGTACTTGAATTTTCATACAAAAAAGATTAATTCTCAACGAAAAATGTACTAATTGACATTTCAATTCAAAAAAAGGTTTTAATTTAAAATTAAAAACAGTTGAAATCAGCTAAGAAAAATTCTTCATTCACAAGGAACGAAATGTCAACCAAACTGTTGAATTTTCAAGAAAAAAGATAAATTTGCAAGCAAGATAATTAATTTTAATTAAATAGAATGAACTTCCAACAAAAATGCATACATTTTTAAACAAATACTTGACTTTTCAACTAAAAAAGATCAATTTTCAACCAAAAATAGAATAGTTAAATTTTCGATTCCAAAAATCAATTTCCAACCAAAAAAAAAAGATTTTTCAACAAATTAGTTACATCCAATAATATAAAGCTACTTTTACGAATGAAAAATCATTATTATTTTATTTTATATTACAGGATACTAAAAAATCGATCTAGAATTAAATTAATTCCAGATAGGGCGATATTCGAATAGATATTTGAATCTTATTGTTGATTTACCTTGCATAGACCAAACAAACATTCCCTTTTCAGTTGGTGGCACCCATCTGGCAATCATAGCATGAAGAGCTGGGTAAACAGCAGCCTGCATCAGAAAAAATAATTTTTGTAGAGAAAAAATATTATAATTTATAAATTTTCAGAATCTAACTATTTTCGACATGCCATGTTGAATATTGAACTGGAATAGCTGAATTTTCAACCAAAAAGATGAATTTTCAACCAAGAAGACTACTTTTTTACCAAAAAGACGAATTTCTAAATAAAATGATGAATTTTGAATTAAAACAGTTGAATTTTCAACCAAATAGATGATCTTTTAAGTAATAAGATTTATCTTCTACCAAAAAGGACGAATTTTCAACTAAAAAGATAAATTTTCAATTAAAAATTACATAGTTACATTTTCAGAAAAAAAAACATTTCAACCAAAGAGAAAAATTTTTAACTCAAATTATGGAATATTCAACTCGTTAAGTTAAATTTTCAAGTATTGAAAAAATAATTTGAAACAAAACAAAAAAAATATTTTTCAACAAAATAGTTATATTTTCATTGTAAAAGAAAATTTTAACCAAACAGATGCATTTTCAACTAAATGTATGGAATAGACAACTAGATTAGTTAAATTAACAATTTCAAAAATTAATTTTACAAAAAAAAAATTAATTTTCAAATTAGTAAAATTTTCTGTCAAAAAAAAATAATTTTCAACCAAAAAAAACAACAACGGATTATCAACAAAATACATGCATTTTCAACCAAGAAGATTAATTTTTCACGAAAAAGATGAATTTTTAAACAAAATCATGAATCCTGAATTGAAATAGTTGCATTTTCAACCAAATAGATCATTTTTCAAGTAATAAGATTAATTTTCTACCAAAAAAATAAATAGTTTAATTTTCAAATATTAAAAAAATAATTTGAAAAAAAATAATTTTCATCAAAATGGTTATATTTTCAATAAAAAAGATTTCAACCAGATGCATTTTCAACTAAATTTCTGGGATAGTCAACTAGATAAGATGAATTATCAATTGAAAAAAAAAATTTACGCACAAAAAAATGAATTTTCAATATAGTAGTTAAATTTTCTATTAAAAAAATTAATTTTAAACAAAAAAAATTAATTATCAATAAAATACATGAATTTTCAACCAAAAAAGATGAATTTTCTATCAAGAAGATTAATTTTTTACCAAAAAGACGAATTTTTAAATAAAATGATGAATCTTGAATTGAAATAGTTGAATTTTCAACCACATATATGAATTTTCAAGTAATAAAATTAATTTTCTACCAAAACAGACGAATCGTCAGCAAAATAAATTAATTTCCAACTATAAAGATCAATTTTCAACCAACAATTAAATAGTTGAATTGTCGGTGAAAAAAAAAATAATTTTTAATCAAATACATCAATTTTCAACCAAAAATTAAGTGGTTTAATTTTTTTGTACAAAAAAATAATCTTCAACCAAACAGAGCAATTTTTAACTTAAATTATGAAATATTCAACTGGATATGTTCAATTTTCAAATATTAAAAAAATTAATATTTTACACATAGAAAAAATGAATTTTTACAGAATAGTTCAATTTTCTGTCAAAAAAATTAATCTTCAACACGAAAAAAAAACGAATCTTTAACAAAATAAATGAATTTTCAACTAAAAAGATCAATTCTAAACCAAAAATTAAATAGTTAGATTTTCAAATGTTAAAAAAATTAATTTTCAACAAAATACATGCATTTTCAAATAAAAACATAAATTTTCAATTAAAAATTAAATACTTCAATTTTCGGTAAAAAGAATAATTTTCAACTTAAGAGAAGAATTTTTAACTCAAATTACGAAATAATCAACATATAATTTTAAGTTTTCAAATATTAAAGAAATAATTTGGAGAAAAAAGATTTCAACAAAATAGTTATATTTTCAATAAAAAAATTTTTCAACTAGATGCATTTTCAATTAAATTTATGGGATAGTCAACTAGATAAGTTAAATCATCGATTTAAAAAAAAATTCACACACAAAAAATGATTTTTCAATATATTAGTTAAATTTTCTATAAAAAAAATTGATTTTGAACGAAATAAAAAGGAATTGTCAACAAAATACATGCATTTTCAAACAAAAAGATGAATTTTCAACCAAGAAAATTAATAAATAAAAAATTGATAATTTTTTACCAAAAAGACGAATTTTTAAATAAAATTAAGAATCTTGAATTGAAATAGCTGAATTTGCAACCAAATAGATCATTTTTCAAGTAATAAGATTAATTTTCTACTAAAATGACGAATTACCAACAAAATAAATGAATTTTCAACTAAAAAGATCAATTTTCAACCCAAAATTAAGTAGTTAAATTTTCAGTACAAAAAAAATAATCTTCAATCAAACAGATCAATTTTTAACTCAAATTGTGGAATATTCAACTGGATATGTTCAATTTTCAAATATTAAAAAAAAATAAAAATCTTTTATACACAGAAGAAATGAATTTTTGCAGAATAGTTAAATTTTCTGTCAAAGAAATTAATTTTCAACAAAAAAAAAAAACGAATCTTCAACAGAATGAATGAATTTTCAACTAAAAAGATCAATTCTAAACCTAAAATTAAATAGTTAAATTCTCAAATATGAAACAAATTAATATTTTACATACAGAAAAAGCGAATTTTTTACTAATAAGTTAAATTTTCTGTGAAAAAAATTAATTTTCATCAAAATAAATTAATTTTCAACTAAAAAGATAAATTTTCAATTAAAAATTAAATACTTCAATTTTCGGTAAGAAAAATAATTTTCAACTTAAGAGAAGATTTTTTAACTCAAATTATGAAATAATCAGCTTATTAAGTTAAGTTTTCAAATATTAAAGAAATAATTTGAAAAAAAAATTCCAACAAAATAGTTATATTTTCAATTAAAAAAAATTTCAACCAGATGCATTCTCAATTAAATTTCTGAGATAGTCAACTAGATTAGTTAAATCATCAATTAAAAAAAAATGTCACAAACAAAAAAATGAATTTTCAATATATTAGTTAAATTTTCTATAAAAAAAAAAATAATTTTCAACCAAAAAGAAAGGAATTATCAACCAAATACATGGATTTTCAACCGAAAAGATGAATTTTCAACCAAGAAAATTAACTAATGAAAAATTAATAATTTTTTACCAAATAGACAAATTTTTAAATAAAATTATGAATCTTGAATTGAAATAGTTGAATTTCCAACCAAATAGATGAATTTCCAAGTGACGAGATTAATTTTCTATAAAAAAACCCGAATTTTCAACCAAATAAATTAATTTTCAACTATAAAGATCAATTTTCAACCAACAATTAAATAGTTAAATTTTCAGTACAGAAAAATAATTGTCAACTAAAGAGATCAATTTTTAACTCAAATTATGGAATATTTAACTGAATAAGTTAAATTTTCAATAATTAAAAAAATTAATTTTACAAACAGAAAAACGAATTTTTGACAAAATAGTTCAATTTTGTCAAGAAAAATTATTTTCAACAAACAAAAAAAAAAACAATTTTCAACAAAATACACTAATTTTCAATCAAAGAGATGATTTTCAACCAAAATTATGAACTAGTCAATTAGAAAAGGTGAACTATCAGTTAAAAAAAAAAATTGTACACACGAAAAAAAAAAATTTTCATCATAATGATTAAATTTTCTGTGAAAAAAAAATAATTTTCAACCAAAAATTGAACACTTCAATTTTCAGTAGAATAAAATTATTTTTAACCTAACTGTTAGATTTTCAACTAAAATAGTTAGATTTTCTATTTAAAAAATTAATTTTCAACCGAAGAGCTGATTTTGAACTAAAATGATGTAATATTCAACTATTAAATTTAATTAATTAATTAGTTAAATTTTCCAACATTAAAAAAATAATTTGAAACCAAACAAAAATAATTTTCAAGAATATTAAACTTTCTGTAAAAAAATTAATTTTCAACTAAAATTATGGAATATTCAACTAGTAAATTAAATTAATTATTTAGTTAAATTTTCAAATATTAAAAAAAAAATAATTTGAAACCAAAAGATGTAATTTTCAAAAAAATAGTACAATTTTAAGTTAAAAAGCAGTTAAATAGAAGGAAAATATAAATATAATATAAATAAATGAAATAAAATGAATATAAATCAAATATATAAATAAGAAGTGGCATGCCACTTCCTATTCGCTTCTTCTTCAAACAAGATTATCCATTTTTATTATTTAATTTGTGTAATCAGGGAGTAAATTAAATCAATTCCGAAAAATTGGTTTAATTCCAATTGAATTATTTTAAATTTTCTAAAGTTTATAAAATAAAAAAGTTTCGAGTTAACTTAAAATCACTCTGATTACACGAAACATTCCACTGATTTGAATCAAGGATGAAACAATTGATAGAACTAATTTATCGATGAAGCAATTATTGACAAATACCCAGGGCCTAAAATGTATAACCATTTTTTTTAATAAGGAGATTTTTCACGAAAATAGGGAAATAAATTCTTTTGAATAAAATTAATGTGGACACTATATTAAAGACAATTTGAAATGCTTTAAATTCCTAACATTTAAAGTAAACATATTAAATTTTTAACAAAAAGGTGAACTTTCAACCAAGAAAATTCTACCAAGAAATAGAAACATAAAAGATTGAAATAGAAAAGATGTAATAAAAATAATATTCTAAAAAAATACAGGTTTTTCAACAATATGAATGAAGTTTCAACCCAATAGTTGAATTTTCCACTAAAAAAGATCAATTTGCGACCAAGAATAGAATAGTTAAGTTTTCAGTTTAAAAAAAATTAATTTTCAACCAAAAAACTAACGAATTTTCAAACAAAAATTATCATTTTCAACTAAACATGGAATAGCTGAACCAATTTTTATGAACAAAAAAACGAATTTTCAAAAACATGAATCGCTTTAATCAAAGGGATGAATTTTAAACTAAAATTATGAATATTCCACCAAAAAATGAATTTTCAAAAAAAAGGTCATATCAAGTAGTTGAATATTCAATTTAGAATTGAAAATTTCGAAATTTAACTATGTGGTTGAAAATTAACTTTTTTGATAAAAATATAACTCTTTTGTTGAAAATTCGACTTTTTGGTTTGAAAATGGTAGAAAATGAAACTATTTGGTCGAAAATGAACTTTTTTGTTAAAAATTTACCTCTTTTGTTAAAAATTTGTCTTTTTGGTTTGCAAATGGTGAAAAATTCAACTATTTGGTTTAAAATGTACGTTTTTGTTGAAAATTAATATTTTTGAGATGAAAACTTAACCATTTAGTTAAAAATTCATGTATTTTGTTGAAAATTCATGTATTTTGTTGAAAATTTAACTTTTTTGGTAAAAAGTCCTAGTTTGTTTGAAAAGTATATTTTTTGTTGAAAATTCGTTCTTTTGGCTTGAAAAGTCAACTATGTGGTCGAAAATGAACTTTTTTGTTAAAAATTGACCTCTTTTGTTAAAAATTTGTCTTTTTGGTTTGAAAATGGTAAAAAATTCAACTATTTGGTTTAAAATTAACTTTTTGTTGCAAATTAATATTTTTGACATGAAAACTTAACCATTTGAAAAGTAACTTTATTCTTGAAAATTCGTTCTTTTGGCTTGAAAATTCAACTATGTGGTTGAAAATGAACTTTTTTGTTAAAAATTGACCTCTTTTGTTGAGAATTTGTCTTTTTGGTTTCAAAATGGTAAAAAATTCAACTATTTGGTTTAAGATTAGCTTTTTTGTTAAAAACTGCCCTTTTTTCTGAAAATTCGTCTTTTTGGTTTGAAAATGGTGAAAAAATTCAACTATTTGGTT
>CAKNXH010050511.1:769-31486 GCA_932178445.1 Andricus quercusramuli
TAGTCGGTAAGGTAGAAATCTGCATCCCCATCAGTCTGTAAGGTATTATCAGCATTACAATCAATCGATATGGCAGGTATAGATATGTATTACCATCAGTACGTAAGACAGAAACTTGACTTACCGTCAGTCAGTAAGGTAGGAATCAGAAATGGCTTCTATTCTTAGTCGATATAGTAGGTTAGTATGAACTTCTGTTACAACTTTCTAGAAATTTCTAAACAGGTCAAAGTCCCGGTTGAAACTTTCTAAATGCATAGATATTAGATGTAATCTCTCTTGAGATTCTTTGATTCTCCGAAGACATTTCTTTTTTTTTCTTTTCACTAGAACTTTCAGCAGATTACTAACTTTGCATTGCGTTCGACGATAGACTGAAGCCACTGAAAACTGATGCTCCTTTATACCTCATTACACCTACTCTTCTTAAATTCTGGGAGGATCGATCGAAGCAGGTTCTGTAACACGGTTATGTTTCAAGCTAAATGCTGATAAAACAGTGACAGATTATTTGCCGACAGTCGATAATGATTTGTATCCATGCTCATATTCCACCAGTCGATAAGTGGTCACCAGTAGCAGATGCCGCCACCGTAGAGTCATTTAAATTGACAATAAATCAAAAGTTGTACGTGGGAAATGCAAATTTGCTACAGGGGCGACCAATTTAAAAGTTTTGCCAGGAGTAATAAGAATTTTCGCACGCGTAGGAAAGGTTACAAATGTGAGGTTAGTTTTCCAGGTGACTCATCCAAAATGTATTTACTATGTTTGTATTTTTGTTTGTATTTTGTTACTCTTGTTTGGATGGTTGTATGAATTAGGTCCAAAAATAAAGATTATTAAAACTTTGAATAATAGATAAAATTTTGAAGGGTAATAGTCCTTATATAAACGCAAATTCTACCTAATCAATCAATTTGATTTGATTCATTCAAGATTCTTCAAAATTATCTGTATTATTCACATTTTCACTCATTTTTCTTCTTTAACCTAATTTATACAGCTACCCAAACAAGAAATGTAGTAAATACATTTTGGATAAGTTACCTGGTTGAACTAACCTTGAATCTATAAGCTTTACTACACGTGAGCACATTCTTTTTGCTCCGGATTAAAGTCTCAAGTTTTTCGCTCCTGCTGCAAATTCAAATTCCCCACATGCAACTCTCACTTCACCGCCAATTTAACTGAATTGACGGTGACGCCAGCTTTTACTGGTAACGACTTATCTGTTTCACCAGAATTTAGCTTGACAGAAGCGTGTTATAGAACACGCTTCGATCGATCTTCCTAGAGTGTAAGTAGGGTAGGGGTAATGAGGTATGAAAGAAGCATCAGGTTTTAGTGGCTTCCGTCCATCGTCGAACACAGTGAAAAGCTAGTTATCTGTTGAAGGTTCTAGTGGAATGAAAAAAAGGAATGTCGTTAAAGAAAAAGGATCTCAAGATGCTTACCATATTTGGCCGTATGGATGGGGATATGCTCACGAAACCGCTGTCTTCCCTTACCCTAAAGAAGAAGTACACCTTTTCTAAGTTTCGTAAAGTTCGAACCAAGTACGGTACCAGGATTGTGACTGGGCTGGAAAACCAGTTTGCAATATTCCTACCTGGCACAATCATGACGGTTTTCGAGGATGCACTTTAGGAAGATAAGTTCACGAAGATGGAGGAAACAATCTACAATAAAAATCTGTATTTTTGCTACTTCAGAGGGCCCTAAAATACTTTTGAATTTACATATGTGAAATAATTACCTTCTTTTGTGATTTTTTTTTACTACGAGCAGTTTTTTAATAATAAGAATGAAGAAACATTCCAAAGGGAGAAACTGTATACTTCATTTGACTTCATGCGCTCCAATTCACTATGAGCGCTTTAATATTACTTAGAATCAATTTTACGGAAAGGTGGATTCAAATTTCGCGCGCTTTCCGCATTGTTCATAATGTACGTGGAACGAACTTCAAATTCCTTCAGCAAAAGAATTTCATTCCTTCCAGCTTTAGATATTTTGAGACAGCGTTGGGTTGATCTCAAAATCCAAAATATGATTAACTGCATACATTTCTCTAAAAGTAGAAGACATATCGGGACAACCCATCATACTGTAGACCTTTTACAAACTTCAATGTATAGAAAATCATGAAATATCACGTCCACAAAGAAATTTCTGGAAGGCTTGACACACTGAATTTTGAATATGTACCATTCTAGGTGGGAGTCAATAATATGGATTGATGTTTTCTGCGAAGCCCTTGGAGATTACAGCCAATATCTATGCTTCCAGAAAGTTTGAACCAGAACTTTGAGCTGTCTAGAAATGTCTATCGAGTTGTACCGGAAGTTCATACGGAATGTGTATACTGAAACGGGTTGACAGCTTGGTTGATTGATGATGATGCAGTTGTCTACCTTAACGAATAATGGTAATGCAGAATTCTACCTTGTCGCTGATGGTCATGAAGATTTCTACCATACCAACTGACGGTAGCTGACCGATAACTCTTTTGCCAGTTGATGGTAACTTACCGATGGCGCCATCTGTCGGTGGCAGACGGAACTACGTAGCAGTGTTTCTGAGCTCGCACAACTCATTTACTTTCCCACCACTTTAAAATATGAAAAGTGATGTTTTTAATAATGCAAAGTTAAAGTTTTTAATCATTTCACCTTTGACGCGCTCCAAAGTATCGACCATTCTTTTCTCCTCAGCTGGAAAATTAGCCTCAGAGCTAAGTTCCAGAATACCGAGATAGCTTGCCAGTGATTGAACAACATCACCCGCGAAAGTGGGATCTTTGGTTAACAAAGTTAATTCTCCAGCTGCGTTTACACACAAAATGTGTATTTCATTGTCTCTCAATCCCCGCAGACACAAATCCAATCTTCCAGCATTTGGTCCCTCAACAGCAATTTCCAGTTCCTCCGAAATAGCCAGACTTTGATTTAACCATAGTGCAATTCGTTGGGGTCTATCTCCTGTCTTTTTAAGTACAAGTGAAAATTATCGAAACTATATTTAAATAATTTTTTACTTTTCAGTGAGACAGATATTTTCTTATTGATAATATTTTGAACATTGTAAGGCTTGTGAGTATAATGATTTTTAAATTTATAAAATTCTCTAGAACACAAGGTTTCAAACTGCGAGAAATTTCAAATTATTTTTTATTATAATGCTCAGAATATTTAATAGATTGTGAAATCTATTCAAATACTAATAAATTTACTTGAATGTTAACCCCGTAATCTTTCAAATCTTCAACTTTCGCATCGGCTGGATTTATTATCTCGTACATGCAGAAAGGTGGTAACTGACGCATCAGCTCATAAACCTGAAAGAAATTAATTACACTAGTGCATAATAAATGTCATAACTAATCGAGTCCATTAAAATATTTTTCAAGATAAATTCATGATTAGTGATTGAAAGTTATTGATATTGCTAAATGAGAATTTACTTGCAGCAAATCCGATCCTGGGCCACCTACGCAAGTTTTTACATGAATATCAACAGGACTATTTTTCGGAGGTCTAAGTTCAATTTCTAATTCACCAGCAGGTCTTCTGGGATGCGCCACAAAGGTCTCACCATCAAAGATTCCTTCTGCGAAGACAATGGCACAAAATATCTGAAAATATGGATGGAGGAAAACAGTATAAATTTAAATACCCCTCTATAGCATTCAGGGCTAGAGCAATCTTACAACAAATCATAAACGGCAAGCTTTAAAACTTTTCAGCAACATTTTTAAGCATGCATCTAGGTTATGGTCAATTTGCTGCAACTTCGAAATACCCGATAGTGTTGACACAACTTCGTTGTTTCTTTCTTCTCCTACTTGGATTCTCGGACGTTAAAGAATTATTTTGAATTTAAAATACCCTCTCCATGAAAGATTTAAGAATGGTTGTTCCCGAAAGCTTCCTTCAAGGAGACTGCAAGGTTGCTGAAAGGTTTCTAATATACTAAATATTATACTTTTAGTAGTCTTGCTGCAAACTTAAGTGCTATCAGGGACACAAATGTTAATTTTGATATTAATCAAATGGATAACATAATAAATAATAAATTTTTATTTATGTATTGATATTTTAAGAATATCCTGTTCGCTTAAAAGGGCCTGTACTATTAGACAGGTCCGTTCCACTAGCCTTCCATCCGCGGAATTTCGGTATCTACCCTAAGGATTAAAATGCGCTAAAAATACACCCATAGAACCTCCAAGTAAGATGTTAGCACCCTAACGATGACTGAGTTATCAGATGTGCAATCTATTCTAAAATCCGATGCAAGTTAAAGATTTGAAAGATTACTGAGTTACAATGGAAGCAAATTTAAATATGTATTAATAGATTCCACAAACATTTAAAATGTTCCGAACATTATAATTGAAAATTTCTCGCAGCTTAGAACCTTCTGTTCTAGAAACTTTTATAAATCTAGAAATCATTATACCTATGACAGAACTCTCCAGAACGCAGTCATTGGCTGCATTGGCTGTCAGTAGCAGCCGAGAGACTACTATCCGTTCACGATACGAATGCCCTTCCAAAACAGCTTCACACTTTTGTAATTTACTCTTAAGAAAAAAATCGCATGAAACGCAGCTTATACTATGATAAAGCTCACTTTATTGCGCTCAAGACGTGTCCCCATTTGTTTATGTACCAAAATTGGTTTGGAAAATATCTTTCGTGAAAGGATGAAGACCGTGGTTTTTCGCGTAACTCTGTCCTTGATTGACTTTTGATGACGACATTTTTGAACTGAAAAATTTAAAAAATTTGAAAAAAATCATATAGATGCACTCATATTTTTACTATGCATACGTGAAAACAAAATTGCAATATATTGATAACAATTAATGTAAAATGAATTAAAACGTGACTATGCTATCTCTGGTGATATACGTAGTATGCAATGGAATAATAATTAGGAATGACAATCTTGGAACCTATTAATTAATAACCAATAATCCTGGAAGACCGACGAATGGTAGCGTGGGTGTGAGGAAACAGCAGGATGCCATAGATGTCGGGTCTGTTTCTTGAAAAAAGGTAGGTACAGCACGATAAGTTGCCATTGCAAATCAAAGTGTCTTTCCTCTTTTCAGATCCTCACACCCACACTACCATTCGTCGGCCTTCCAGGATTATTTTTCATTGATTAATAGGTTTTAAGATTACTATTTCTAATTTTTATTCGATTGTATTTGTTGAAATTTTCCAAGCAATTTAAGACAAAATATGAATGCATCTATATGATTTAAAAAATTTTTTTTACATTGTTCAGTTCAAAGATGTCGTGATCGGAAGTCAAGCAAGGACTGAGTGACGCGAAAAAACCACGGTTTCCATATTTTCGCGAAAAATATTTTCTAACGAATTTTTTTACAAATGGGGACTTGTCTTAAGCGCAATAAAGTGACCTTTGTCATGGTATAAGCTGCGTTTTTATGCGATTTTTTTCTTACGAGTAAATTACAAAAATGTGCAGCTATTTGGAGGGGACTTCCTATCGTGAACGGATTACCTATACATCCATCTATACAAAAACTGTCTGACTCCGGGCTGGTAACATTTTCGTCAAAAAATTCGGTTTTTGCAAACAAACGTTTACTAGCTTTTTAAATTAAAAAACGTGTTTGCTGGTTAAATATCTGTATTGGTAATTAATTACAAATGGTGTGTGGGCGGATGGACGGGGGAGATTTTGTGAAACTCTGGTGTACAAATCTTCCAAATAATAGAAAGATTTCACAAAAATTTTCAAATGCGCCAATGTTGAGTAAAATTAGATTGAAAAAATGCTAAGTCGACTAAGTTTCAGAAGCGCTCAAATGCACTAGTATTTAAATAATTATAATTCCCATACATTTCCAAAACCGGCATGAATTTGACTTGGGTGATATGTAGTCAGTAGTTATCATGCACTTTGAAATTCTTGGCTTTTTTCCGGTTTTTCCCGACCGTAGTTTTTCCCATGACCCATTTGAAGATGGTTATTTGTAATTTATAACAAAGTAACGTGTAGAAATGGAAACTTTAACAATATACTTATACAAAATTTATGTAGTGAAGAAAACAAAGATTTATTTACGCATGCCAAACTTATCCTCAATCGGAAACTATAGTGATAAATATTTATCAAAACCACGTTGCCGATCAAAATTATGATGCACCAATCGTTTATCCATGGTTGCTCAAGTTCTTATAATGCTAATTATATGAGATTTAACAATATGTTAATATGAGAGTTGACAAATAATATAATATGAAATGAAAAATTACATTTTATGGTCATAATACTATTTAAGATGCGAAAATCTATGAATAGACGAAAATTGTTCACTCAAAAAAAAATTCAAGAATTCAAGAAACCTGTATTATCCGTGTGGTTGTTTATGACCGATCAGATGGAGATGCTTTTCACATGACGTGAAAATAGAAGTCAACGCTATGACGGGGAGGGAATTTTCCACGTGCCACGACGGCCAACAGCGCGTGGCTCGGTGAGAGTCCGGACAAAAGCGTGGTAGAGAGTCCGTTTAAAAAAAGCGGAAGAACTAGTAGGACACCTCCCCCAAAAATGGCGGGAAATGTGGAGAAGGAGGCTCTCGGTATGCTGATAGCCGAGATCAGGGGGCTGAGGGAAGACGTAAGGGGGAATAAAGAGCAGATGGAAAGCCTGAGGGAGGACTTAAAATTAGAGATGAGAAATGGGAAAAGGAGATGAAAGAGCTGAGGGAGAGAGTAGAGGGGTTAGAGAGGGAAAGGAAAGAAAAAGAAGTCAAAATAAAGCAGATGGAAGAGGAAATTAGGGTGTGGACGGAAAGGACCGAAAAAAGGCTTGAGAAGATGGAGAGCAGGACGGAAATGGAATTAGGAGACGGAGGTGGGGGGAGCAAAATCAAAGGTTTTTGGGAGAGGGTAGAAAATATGATAGAAGAGAAAGTGGGAGAGCGTAGGAGAGAGAAGGAGGAGAGGGCGGATAGGGAAAGGTCAAGGGCAATGGAGTTGAGAATGGAGAGAAAAGATGAGGCAGACAGGAGGAATAATATTGTTGTAAAAGGTTTGAAGCTAAAGAGCGGGGAAGAAAGAGAGGGTGTGGAAGCGCTGCTAAAGAGCATAGGGTGGGTTAAAGGCAGGGTAGGGAAAGTGAGGTTGGAGGGGAGACAGAACAAGGAAGTGGCGGTTGTGGAGATGGAGAGCTGGGAAGAAAAGTTGGGGGTAATGTGAAATAAGAATAGGATAAAGGATGAGGGAGTTTTCATCGATCACAATTCAACGAGAAAGAAAAAGGATGTGCAGAGAATTCTGAACGACAGGGCTAGAAGGGAGAGGAGTGAAGGGAGATCGGCGAAGGTAGGATATCGCAAAATAAAAATAGACGAGAAAATGTGGGTGTGGGATAAGAAGAAAGTGCAGGGGAATTTGTTTCGTAGGCAGTAGGGGGGTGGGGGTAATGCAGGATAGAGAAGTAGTGAAGGTGCTGTATTGAACGTAGCAGGGATAAGGAAGAAGGATGAGGAGTTCTGGAGGTATATCCAGGAATTTGATGTTGTGGGACTGGTAGACACGTGGGTAAAAGAAAGGAATAGGACAGATTAGAGCCAAAGCTGCCAAGAAGGTATAAGTGAAGACTCCAGGAGGCGGTCAGAGTGAAGAAAAAAGGAAGGGCTAGTGGGGGAATTATAACGGGGGTTAGAGATGGATTAGAGGAAGAAGTTCATGGAGAGGAAGGGAGGGAGGGATTGGAAATGAGGGAAGTGAAAATAGGAGGGATAGCGTGTAAGTTTGTGAAAGTGTACAATAAGGATGGGATGGAATGAATTAAAGAAAGGGTGGAAGACTTGCTAGGCGAAAGAGAGGAGGGTATGGCGGTACTGGGTGGGGATTTTATTGCGAGGATGGGAAGGGAAGGGGCCTTTACAGGGAAGGGGAGAGCTTCGGAAGGAAATCGAAGGATAAGATAATAAATAAGGAGGGGGAGATTCTAAGGGACTGGATGGAGAGGTTGCAAATGAGGATGAAGAGGGAGAATACACATATGTAAGTAAGGTGGGGGTATCGGTGATAGACTATGTGGTCATGAATATACAAGGATAGGAGGAGACGGAAAAATTCGCAGTAGAGGGGAGGGTGGAATCAGACCATCATCCATTAAGTCTGTGGATAAGAGGTGAGGGAGGCGGAAGACAATGCGAGGAAGAGGTCTCGATAGGCGAGAGTGTGATCTGGACTAGGGAGGCGATAGAGAAGCATTAGAAGCAGCTAAGAAATGTACGCTTTGGAGGGGAGTCGGTGGAAGGCATATGGGAGGATCTGAAAGAGAAGGTGAAAGGGTGTGTGCAGAAGAAGGTATTTAGAAAGAAGAAGAAAGGAATGGTGAAGCCGTGATGGGATAGGGGATGTAAAAAGAGGAAAAGGAAGGTGAAGAGGAAGTAGAAGAAGTGGAAAGAGGGTAATGCGAAAAGGGAGGAGTACCTAGAAATGAGGCAGGGGTTTAGATTGATGTGTAAGAAGAATGAACAGGAAAAGGACAAATATCCGGAAGAGAAGTTAGCAAATGATAAGACAGACGGGGACGTCTGGAAGATAATAAATAGGTTTAGGAAGCGTAGGGTGGGGTTTAGTGAGAAAATAGGGAGTGAGGAATGGAGGGAGTTTTTTAATGAATCATTCCTGGGCTGAGATTTAAGGAAGAGGGGTGGTGGGAGTAGAAGAACGGGTGAGACAGCGATTGAGGAGTTGAATGACGAGGAGATAGAGAAGCAGTTAAGGAAGTAGAGAAGGTCAAAAGCAGCAGGGCTGGGTGGGGTAGGAAACGAAGCATGGCTGTTTATTAGGGTGGGCCGAATTACACGGAAGTTTCCTAATCAAATCGCAATAGCGTGGAAAAGTTGCTACTCGTCGCCCTGATTGCAATATTTTTTTTTTTAATCGGACCATATCTTCCGGTCGCACATCGCGTTCAAAGTTTCGGAAAATCGTCAAAAATTGAACACGTTTTGGGATTTTTTCTTAGTAAGTTATAGTAATCGAATTTCTTTAAAAATCGGTATGGACAGTGTACGCGTTTTTTGTGGATTTCAAAGGCGCGTTTCCTTCGGTGGGTAGGGGGAGTTTGTGGGAGGTGATGGAGGATAGGGGAATGGAGAGAGGCCTGATTGAGAGGGTGAGGGAGATATATGAAGAGACCAAAGACAAGGTAAGAAGGAGGGGAGGGGACTTCGGAGGGATTCTGGACGGATCGGGGTTTGAGGCGAGTATGTCTACTTAGCCCAACCCTTTTTGCGATTTCAATGGCGGATATGGAAAGTAAGCTGGAGGCCGGGGAGGTAGGAGGAGTCAGGAAAGGAGGCTTTAGAATTTGGTCACAAGCGTATGCAGATGACATAGTGTTGTTGGCAAGCACCGAGCAGGCCTTAAAGGAGATGATGAAGAGGTTAAGAAGATACCTGGATAAAAAGGGGTTAGAGCTGAATGCGGAAAAGTCCAAGGTTATGGTGTTCAGAAAAGGAGTGGGAAGGGATAAGGGATGGGAGTGGAGGTGGAAGGGAAAGGAGGTGCAGGAGGTGAATGAGTTTGTGTACCTGGGCTTCGTGTTTCGGAGGAATGGAGGAGTGGATGGTCACATAAAAGAGAGAGTGAAAAGGGCAAATGTGGTGATGAGGCAGGTTTGTGGGTTGAGAAAGAAGTTATTCGCAGATTATTTTGGAAGGAGAATGAAAGTGTTTGATTCACTAGTGATGAGTGTGCTTTTGTATGGGGTAGAAGTGTGGGGGTGGAAGGAAAGTGAAGAGGTAACTAGAACGCAGGAGAGGTATGTAAAGTGGACCTTGGGGTTGGCAAGGAACACGCCTAATTATATTTTCAGGAGGGAGACGGGAAGAACGAGTGTAGGGATTCTAGCAGGAAGCCGGGCGTGTAAATATGAGGAGAAATTTTTGGAAGAGGGGGGAAGTAGGCTGGTTAGGGATTGTTGGTGGGAGAAGGAGAACAGGAGAGGGGGTGCGAAGATGGAGGCACGAGGAAGGGAGAAAGGTATATGAGTTGGTTGAGGAAAACGGCATGGAGAGAGAGAAGACAGAAGGGGAAGAGAGAATAAGAGATTCAAGGTTTAATGGGAACTATGTGTGGATTATGCCAAGAGCGAGAGCGCAATATTTGCGTTAGTAAGGAGAGGAAGAAAGTCAGGAGCTTATAGCGAGGATGAGGTGTGATTTCATGTAGGGTTTCAATAGGTTCTGGCTATCTCGGGAGAAGAGGTTATATGAACTGTGTGGGTAGGGGGATGCAAGAGTGGAGCACTGGTTGGATGAGTGCGTAGAGGTGGAAAGGAGTGAGATAAGCACGGAGGTATTGATGGATGAAAAGGGGGAAAAAATGGCAGTAGCATGGGTGACGGGAGTGTTGGGTAAGATGAAGAAGAAGAGAAGGAAGGAGGAAAAGGAATGGAGAAGGAAAGATTGTAAATTTCAGAGGAAGTAGATATAAATAAGTTGTGAATATTTTAAATAGTAGATAATTAGAAGGTATTAGCCGCGAAAACAGAGTTTGGCAAGCGAGGCAATGCGAGAAAGTAGGTACATGCGAGCGAGGCGAGGCGAAGCGAGGAAGACAAGGCGATAAGAGCATGCGGTCTTAGAGATTTGGAATGGATGGATGTTAGTTTTTAAGGGTTAGTTTTAAGAAAATTCTGTAAAAAAAATGGAAGCGTAAGCAAGTCCATTTTTTAAGGCCAGCAGGCTGAAAAATAAACGTTTATCTATCTAGAAGTCAACACGTTGAATAGCATCTTCATCTGATCGGTAATTGCGAACCTCGATGATAATACATATTTCTTAAAAAATGAAATTTTTGAAAAAACAAATTTTCTTGCAACCACTTCACGCTAGGATTCATATTTTTTGCTTGAATCGAAAAGAATAATATTGAAAGTAAATAAAATAAATTTATGGAAAAATGACACAAGATGCATTAAAATGTTCAATAAGAAAATGGTTTTCCTAAATCAGATCGATTTATTTCGAAACAACTGAACTCCACTTTCTTGCCCGTAAAGCAGACAAAAATGGCCAACTTTGAGGGGTCATAACTTATGACCTATTATCTACATTGTTCTTTTCTAGAAATCACAGCGAATTGAGTCTACTTTCACCCACCTGTGGAACACTTTTCCATGTAGTACATAATTTGTTAAAAAGGTGCACACTGTTTTTTAAAACTTGGTGATTTTTCGCTGAAAATTCAAAACAGTGGGTTTATATATATATATCCTAACTGGAAACCTATGAGAGATAGCGGATTATTTTTCCAGCACAATTTTGTCATAATTTTGTCCTCTTTCTTTTTTCTGTTGGACATTTTGCTCTAAACTGAAATGGGAATTATCCGTCCACGCAAAAGTAACTGTTGAAACTGTTTTCGAAAAAAACCTCTTTTGGCAACTGATCTTTTCTAGCATTTTTTATATGTTAAAAGAAACCCCTGAACGGAACTTTCTCATTAGAAACATTCCATGTGGGAATTTTTCAGGAACCAAACTACCAGATGACTTGACTATTATGCTGCCGACAATGGCTGAATACTGATCAGAATCGAATCGTTAGGTATGCAATAACAATATTCTTGCATTTACTTAAATCATTTGTCTTTGATGAAATTGTGTAAAAAAACAAATAAAAAAATACCCTTAAAAAATTTAAGGACACAGTGATTGAAACCAGTCGGCTAACTTTTGCACGAAATTGCGTTGAAGTTTCAGAATTACTCCATTTGACGCTGATTGAGCACTGAATTTAAAAAATAATGAGTATTTCATTTTAGAATATAAATAATGTCTATAATTAAGAAAAATAAACAGAGAATTTTAAATGAAATCTGTTCTTTTAAGATTCTATAATATGGTTTACTACTTATTAATTATACGACAAAACGTATAAGCTGTAGTCTCTGTGTGAAAAAAGTTTGTTTTTTTATAGCAAACGCTATTTAAATATCTGTTCGCTGTTTTTGCCTCCCTCTCGGTCTGCAGCTCCTAATAACGACAAGCTGGTTTTTCCCAAAATGTCGGCTGGACCTAACTGCAACTCTAGAATTCATTGTTTCACTTCACTTGATAAATATTATAATGAGATATCTTAGAAACTTAATGCGACAAATTTTTGACAGACAATTTAGTTTTTTAATGAGAATTGCTATAATTCATAGACATCGATTTTATTAAAAATGTTTTATTCGTATTAAAAAAGTGGTAGACCTAGACATTTAATCTGCTACATTAACATTTGGGTAGGGGGGGGGGGGTACTTCGAAACATTGTGAAGAATGATTTAATTTTCTCAATAATTGATTACCATTCCGCAAAAGACCATGTCGCTACGAGGAATAATATATTATTTTGTTAAGTTCGAAAACGTTATTTAACGTCTCGAACATCAAAAAAGGTATGGCGATCGACCAGCCGCAACTGCCTCGCAAATTAATTGGAGGTTTGAAGTTGAAGCATTCTTATATCCTTGGCGACTAATCTAAGTTGCGAGAAAGGGTAGCACTAGCGCTGTACACCGACCAAATGCGGAACTAATACTATCAATGGGCCTACGCGGCTGAAGGGGCATTAGTAGAGGAAAATTTAAGTTAGTATCCCACACTACTGTGTGGATACTAATTTAAATTTCCCTCTGTAAATGATATCATCTTTATTCTCATAGATGACATCATTTACAGCTTTTGAATCTAATTGAAGATAAAAAATTTGAAATTAGCAACACATAACTTTGTTCAAAAATACACTATCGTGCAAAAATTTACGATCTCCTCTTTTTTGATGACTGATAAGGTTCTCTTAATTTTGATTATGTCAGACCTAAAATTTATTCTCTCTAAAGGAATGAATGCTTTCAAAATTCTGTATAAAATGAGCCCACTATGTAGCCAATTTGTATATATTTGGAATAGACATTCGAAAAATAGTGTAAATTTCAATGTTTCCTCAATTTTTCAACAACTTCCATAATAAACAATATTTGTTAATGTTCTTGGGCTTATTTTAATCGTATTTTTCTGGTTCGTGAATATATTAAACATAACCATGAAGTTTCTATAAGAGTTCCTTAAAATATATATTTATTCAATTTTTAGTTTTACTTGCCTACCGATAAGATGTTTTTTTAAGTGAACAACTTTTTGCCGTTAATTTTTTTCCATACCTTGTGTCGTTTTTCAAAAAATTTAATTTTCTCATTTTTTATGTTATCTTTTACGAATAAAATAAAAACTACTCATTCTATGAAAAAGTGATTTGTCAAAAATTTATGGCTCTTTTTTTGTGCATTATGTTTGTTGATTGATCTTTTTTCGTATGTTGCATAATGTGACCGCGGAATTGAAATTTTGATTCCTTTTTTATGGTTGAAACCAGAACCATTGGTAAAAAAATGCTGGTTAACGAACTCGAGCTTTCTTTTTGTTCCTTTAAATTGTGTGTAAAATTTCAACATAAGGGAGCGTTCACATATTACGTAACATTAAAAAGGGGAAGAGGGGTTTCGTGTTTCGTTACGGTCTGTCATGTGGGGGGGGGGGGGGGGGGTATTTTTACCAGATTAAGCAACATTTTTAATTTATGAATTTTCTGCACTAACAACTTTGCACATCCAAATACCTAAATAAATCATTTTACTTCATCATAAAATTTATTTCTAAATGTTTCCTAATAGGGTCGCGGAACCGAAAGAGGGCGTTAATTCTCGATTCTTCGGTTCTGGAAAAAATTGTCGGTTCTGGGAATCAAATAGTCGACCGCGGGAATAGAATCTTCGACTCCGCTTCCTCCCTTTATAAAAGCCCGCGGATATTTTAAATTTGATTTAAGTTGATAATTAATTTTAATTAAAACACATAATTATTTTTAATCCAAATTACTAACTAATGAATTGATGTTAATATCAATTGAAACTTTTTTGAAGAATTCTAACAAAATTAGATGCTTTTTAATAATTATGGAAGATTTGAGATCAAATTTTTCTCAAGATTTCTCGGAAAATCTTAAATGGTTCAGGTTTTATGTTAAACGAATAATTTTTGAGTTTTGAAGATTCCAAAATGTATGGAAAAAGAATATGGAGGACTTTGAAACAATTTTTAAAATAATTTTTTAGAATTAAAAAATTTTTTAGGTGAAGCAAATTTTGTAGGGTGTCCAGAGAATGAAAAAAAAAATTCTTTAAATTCATGGGAAAATTTCAAATGATTGTCTTGTAATGAATTCTAAGAGAAAATTGGAAAAAATTACAAATTTTTTAAAATTATTTCCTGGTAAAAAGACTGCATACAAGATTTCAAAGCAAAATTTTGCAATTTTGAGATATTACATGATCTTAGAAAAAAATTGAGTGAGATTCAAAGGAATTCAAAAGTTTTATACACCAACATTTGGCCTGCATATTCACGTCATATTTAATGTCGGAGACGCCCAGTCCGCAGTAGCTGCTGTTAGTACGCACTATACTCCTGTCGGAAAAAAGCAACTTGTTCAACCCAGAGAATTACAGGCCAATAACTTGTTTGAACACATTGTATAAGATCTTCACAGTTGTCCTAAACAACAGGATTGTTCGACGAATTGAGCCTGTATGGCGAGAGGTGTAAGAAAAACGTTTCTCGAAAAAAGGTGTAGAAGTCTGTCGAGAGAACCTGCTAATTGACAGGTGTGTCTGTAAAGACGCTGCAGGCCATCAGCGCGTCCTGTCAATGGCCTGGATTGACTATCAGAAAGCTTTCGAGTTAACCTCTCATAAACTTATCATCTGTCTGTTGGAAAGCTTGAAGGTACATCCGCACATAGTGAGATGTCTAGAGAGATTGATGCCTCTTTGGAAAACTGGATTGACTATCTCATCTAGAAATTATCGTTTGCCAACGAACAACATCAGCTTCCAGAGGGGCGTCTTTCAAGGTGATACCATGAGCCCTTTGCTTTTTTGCATCACACTTCTGCCTCTATCTCTCGCACTAAGAAATTCTCCTGGACACCTCTGTGGCGACACTATTCAGAGCGAGCATAAGGTCACTCAGGTATTTTATATGGATGACCTGAAGATCTATGCCTCTGGCAGAAGCAAACTACGAACTGCTATAAATATCGTCAAGAACTGCACAGGAGAGATTGGGATGGACTTTGGTTTGGACAAGTGTGCCAAAATTCATTCAAATAAAGGAAAGATTACTGGCGTTCCCAAGGACCCTGAGCTTGTGGATATAAGTGTTATTAGACAATATAATACTGGAGAGACCTATACATACCTGGGTGTGCCTCCAAGCCGCATTCAGGATGTAACATCAGGGAAAGAGTCTCTCCGAAGCAGATACAAGCATCTTCCTCGACAGATTTGGTTTTCCAATCTGTCGGCGTTGAACAAGGTATCTGCGACTAACATGCTTGCCGTCCCGGTTCTACTCTACTCGTTTGGGGTGGTTCAATGGACGAAGAATGAGCTTAAGGCCCTTGATGTCACCACACGTAAGATCATGCATATGCATAAAAGCTTGCATATCAATTCGTCAGTTCCGCGAACTTCTGAATCTCCAGTGTCTTCATAAACGAATTGTGCTAAGTGCAGCTTACATCGCTGCGAATGGCAGAGATCCTCTCCTAAAGATGGTCAGGAACCACAAGATGATTGGCGAAGGAGCATTCCTTTACAAAGCCGCGGAGCAAGCGGTCGTGACCCTTGGCCTGAATTTTAACATCAGAAGCGAGGAAAGTGCATTACTCCATCTAGATGCTTCATGTCTAAAAGCCGAAGTAAAGAAAGAAGAGTTTGGAAAATTTCACCAACAGCTACTCGACACGCATATGCACGGAAACTTTCACAGAAATGTAGGAAAACAGTCCTTGTCGAAGGAGAGAACTTTTGCTTTCCTGGAATCATCGGGGCTCAATTCAGGTATAGAGGGTTTTATTTTTGCATGCCAGGACGGTGTCATTTCCACCTCAGCATACGGTACGCATTTTATGTCAAGAAGTTTCCAGTGATACGTGCAGAGCGTGTCATACACACGCTGAGTACCTAGAACACATACTATCGGGACGTCCGACCCACGCAGGAACGACGTATATCTATAGACATAATGCGGCCATAAGAGTACTTTATTACTATCTTTGTCGCTCTTACGGTGTTGGTCGCGACTCTGCCCTGCCGAACGCTCCAAGGGATATAGATTCAATTGTCCGAAACGAGAAGTGCCAAATTTTCTGGAACTACGATTTTCGGGCAGCAGCCTCCGTTGCTCACTCGAGACCTGACATTTTTCTCCGAAACTTCGAGAAACGAACGATATTCGTGATCGAATTCTCGGCTATGTCCGAATACAACATCATTGCAAAGGAGAAAGAAAAAGAGGAGAGGTATCAAGACCTTAAAAGAGAGCTGCAACGACTGTACTCAAAATATTCGGTGTGAGTAATGGTCCTTGTGATAGGTGCTCTCGAAGGTGCGAAACTATCACTAGTTCGTAACCCTAAAGCCATACCCGCGTTCCAAAAATATGCCGAGGCACTTGCGAGATGGATTCAGAAAGCTGTCATCCTTGGGTCGCTTCGTGTCCTTAAGATACACGAAGATTTCGCCAGCCTGTCGTTGTGATTTCGTCGTGCCCTGTGACCGCCCATCTCACGGTTGAGAGACGTAGCCATAGGTGTGATTTACCGCGGTTCTACGGGGGGCTATTGACATTTTTTAGGTGGCAGTTGCTCTTAGTAGGACCCTGCGGTGGTTGTTTAACTCTTTTTCTTAATTATATATAGTTGAAAGTTTGTCATAAGGATAACCGCCGGATTTCGCCGGGGGCGGGTGCTCATCTGAAAAACTGCACCCGCTCCCAGCGAAATTGCGGTAAAATTTCAGCTGCAACCACCTCTTACGATCGAGAGATAGATGGTTACAGTCTGCGACGAATTCAATACGATGATCCGGCAGAAGTCTCGTGCACCCTGAGGACACGGGGCGACCCAAGAACGACCGCCTTCTGCATTTTTCCCGCAAGTGACTCAGCATTTTGTTGACACACAGGGATGCTTTTCAGGCTATTATCCAGTGAAATTTTGGCATATCCAAGAGCGCCGATGGTTAAGACGATTAGCTTACCCGAATATTCTGGGTATAACCGTCGCAACTCCCTTATCAGTTCTTTATACATCTCTTCCTTTTCTTTCTCCATGAATGTGACGTTTTTGTCAGCTGGTGCCAAAAATTCGGTAACGAACATGGTTCGTTTCTTGAAGTCAAGGAGAACTATATCAGGCCTGTATTGCGCAACAGAAACAATTGTCGACAACATGAAGTTCCAGTATATGCGGCACTTCTCATTTCCGACAATTGACTCTATTTCGCTAGGACTTTTAGCGGAGAGGTATTTGGGCTGATGCCCTAAGAGTGACAGAGATGATACTAAAGCATTCTTACAGCCGCACTGTACCTTTGCATGAAGGTCGTTCCCGCATGAGTTGCACAACTAGATATTATGTGTCCTAGATGCTCGGGGTGTGCATGACACGCTCTGCAGCTATCATAGGGAATGTCTTGGCTCAAAATATGGCGATAATATGCTAGAGTGGAAATCACATCGTCTTGACATGCCAAAATGAAGCCCTCCGTGCCCGACTTCAATCCGGGTGATCCAAGGAAAGTAAACGTTAGATCATACGACATCGACTGATCTTCCACATTTCTGTGGACGATGCCGTGCATCCTTTTGTCGAGGAGCTGTTCGCAGAAGTTTTTCTCCTGCGCTTTCTTAATCCGGGCCTTCAGGAGTGAGAATTTAAGATAGATAAGATTTGATGCATTTTGCTCATCCCTGATATTGAAATCAAGGCTGAGTGTTTCAGCAGCCTCCTCCGCTGCTTTGTACAGGAACGCACCTTTCAACACTTCTTCGTGTTTCCTCACCATTTTAAGGAGAGGGTCTTGTCCATTTGCACCTATATGTGCTTTACCCTGAATGATCCTGCTGAGAAGACGTTCAAGATTCAATATTCCGCTACCACCTTGACCTTGATATTATATTATATTTCGGTTCCAGTTTTGATTCCTTTGTAATAGAATTGAAGGGCCTATGACAAAGCCACCAAACGCGTCCTCGGGTTGCGGATAAAAGATCCCTGTGCCAAGGGTTTCTACTGAATATGGTTACAATAATTAATGAACAGTCGCGGACAATTGTCCAGGGATGGTCCCGAAGGAATAACCCCTAAGCGGAGGCGTAACAACCGTTCCGAAAGCTGAATAGCACCTGGGTAATGTGTCTCAAACGGTGACTCTGGGATACCGGGCGACCTTTCAGAGTATGCAGCCTTATCCTTGCACGCGGGGCTCTACAAGGATGGACGAACCCTTTCCCTTGGTGCTCGTGGGAACAACAATGATATGACCAAAACACAAAAACCTTATAGATGCGGCTCAAAATGATCGAACGCGTAGAGCAATCGACAATAGGTTGGGAAACAATGCCGATCATCCTAGAGTTCGGGGTGCTGAAAATAATCTAGATGGAAGCATGAAGACGAACCGTCGAAATGCCCACATTGTGTGGACGGATCAACTCAGGGCGGACTTGCTAGACTGCTACGATGCCAGCATTACCCCTGTTTACGGATACCTTATGGCGCGTTGCACACTCTGTGGTGCCAGAAACACCCAGATCTTCAGCACGTTTCGCATCAGTCTTTGCGAAATCGAGCCGACTCCCTCCGGAAAAATGGATATGTACGCGGAGCGCTTCCCCCACGGCTGTTTGATCAAGCTGCAGACGAAGATGAGGAAGCGAAATTAAGACCAACCACGGAAATCAGGCACCTTCTGAGAGATGATCGCAATTTCAGTACAAGGAGGAACATAGACATGCAAGTTCCTCCTAAGCCCCAAGATTTGACTGAAATGGATGCCACCCTTCGCGGAGATATCTCGCAAGAGTCCGACCTCTAGACCATCAATTACTCAGTTTTTGGTGCTGCGAGAGCTATGGCTGATTCAAATCTAAGGCTAAAACTGAGGATGGATTAAAAGACCAAAAGACGCTTGCATCAACTGAACAAGAAGATTGGATGGGCAAGACAGAAAGCGTCTCGTGTTCAATTTGTGATTGACTACATAACATCTGGTAGACTGTCCACGAAAAGGGTTTGAAAGTTTGCCAAAGAAATAAGGATCTTGAATCACATACTAAACAAGTCAAAGCTGCTGACAATCAAGCAGCATATTGTTGACAAAATACGGCTTTTATCTGACGAAAGGAGGGGAATACAGAAGAGGGAGAGATGGATCAGAGAAAATCAGCAGTTTCTCGCTGGCCCATCGCGCCTCTTCGGCAATCTCCCTGTTTCTGTAAAAAATCCACCCAAGCCCAAGGAGGTAGAGAATGTTCGGAGAGAGATACGCAGGATCATGAAAACACTGAATTTGAAAGAAGATACTTATAATATCATCCGCTTCAAGGAGTTTTACGACAAACTCACAAAATCTAACGAGGAATGTCCATCAGTCACTGCCTAAGAGGTGAAAAAAGCACTTGGAGGCACGAAGAACATTTCCGCTCCTGGACCAGATTATATCAAGAACTTCTGGTTGAAGAAGTTTACTTCTACACACCAACATTTTTCCCGCATATTCACCTCATATTTAAAGTCGGAGACGCCCATTCCGCAGTGGCTGGTGTTAAGACGCACTATACTGCTGCTGAAAGAAGGCAACTTGTCCAACACAGAGAATCACAGACGAATAACTTGTTCAAATACGCTGTATAAGATCTTTGCAGCTGTCCTGAGCAACAGGATTGTTTGATAAATTGAGCCTGTGCGGCGAGATATGTACGAAAAACGTGGCTCGAAAAATGGTGTAGCCGGCTGTCAATTATAATTGACAGGTGTGTTTGTAGAGACGCTGCAGCCCATCAGCGCCTCCTGTCAATGGCCTGGATTGACTCCCGGAAAGCTTCTGATTTAACCTCTCATAGACTTATCATCTGTCAGTTGGAATACTCGAAGGTGCATCCGCACATAGTGAGATGCATGAAGACATTGATGCCTCTTTTAAAAACTAGATTTACTACTTCATCTACTTCAATCTGTCGGCGTTGAGCAAGGTATCTGCGACTAACATGCTTGCCGTCCCGGTTCTACTCTACTCAATGGACGCGGACTTCTGAATCTCCAGTGTCTTCATAGCCGAACTATTCTAAGTACAGCTTACATCGTTGCGAATGGCAGAGATCCTCTCGTAAAAATGGTCAGGAACCACGAGATGATTGGGGAAGGAGCGTTCCTTTACAAGGCCGCAGAGCAAGCGGCCAAGAGCCTTGGCCTGAATTTTTTTTTGATGTTACCATCGATATAATTGCACAGTGAATTTGTAGGTTTGATTAATGTAAGCACCCGTCTGTTTCGTTCAATGTATCTTCATGTCATCGTTGTTAGATGTTGCTTTGACTTATCGCTAAAAATGTAGAACATATTTTATGGATCTTTAATATCTCGCCAGAGTATTAAAGATCTTTTGATTTTAAACTAATTTGTTTATTAATTTGACTACAGTATTATTGATGTGACGTCAGTTTTTATTAATGTTTTCTGACAATTTTTATCGACTTCAGGTAATTGTTTTTAGATTTTACCATATATTTTTTCAAATTGTTGTTTCGACTTAATTAACTTATGTTCATTTTATTAAAAACTTTTTTAAAATTATTTTGTTTAGATCTTGAAAATGGCTCAAAGTCGAGCCGAAACGTCGATCGTATTAAAAATTTTGACACCAGAATAGCAATGTGTTGTTTTTTATAAGACTGTAAAGACCAAAAAATTTGATCACTTGGATCTGAATTTTAACATCAGAAGTGAGGGAAGTGCATTACTCCATTTAGATGTTCCACTTCTAAAGGCTGAAGTGAAGAAAGCAGATGTTGAAAAATTTCACCAACAGCTATTCGACAAGAAAATGCACGACAACTTTCACAGAAATGTAGAAAAACAGTCCTTGTCGAAGGAGCAAACTTTTGCTATCCTCTGGTCATCGCGGCTTAATTCAGGTACAGAGGATTTTATTTTCGCATGCTAGGACGGTGTCATTTCCACCTAGGCATACCGTGACCGCATTTTATGTCGAGACCTTAAAAGGGAGCTGCAACGACTGTTCCTAAAATAATCGGTGCAAGTAATTGTCCTTGCGATAAGTGCTCTCGGAGGTGCAAAACGGGGCCATAAGTGTGACTTACCGCAACTCTACAGAGAGCCAGTGTCATTTTTGGATGGCAGTTGCTTCCAGTGTAGCAACGGGTGGTCACGGTGCAATTCTCCATTGAAAAATAGAGCCAGGTATATACTCACAGAAGTTTGAGTGACAGTCTAATACTGACCAATAAAAATTTTGATTATTCCTAAGGATAGGGAACAAGTGTTTTTTAAATAAAATAAAATTTACAAAAAATTAGATGTTATTAGAACAATTTAATATTCATGTTCATTTTCAAATATTTACAGATGTTTTATAAATTGAGGAGTCAGTAAATCAAACGCAATACGTCCATTTTTTGGAAAAGTTGAGATGATGATTGCTTTTGAATATTTTGAATATTATCAATTCGAATTCGGAATTGATTTGTCAAAAAAATATGTTCTCAGTTTCAACGTCTATTCACAAAAATAAAATAAATTGTAAAATATTTATAATTTCCGAATACAAATTTATTACGTTTATAGGTAATAATTTGTAACCATGTAAGCACTTTTGGAATTTCAGAAATAACTTCCAATAATATATGCAGGTTCTTTATGACATACTTCAGACCAAAGAAAGGAATTTCGTTGTTAACTCCTTTATTCCACATTTACAGCTGCTAACGTTTCGAAAACTGATGTTTCGCTCATCAGTACAATTAATTATTTTTTGTTAAATGTGGATGTATCCTCAACATCTTAAGCTTTTAAATAGGTTTCTATTTCTCTTCCTTCATCACTTCAAACTCTTCATTTTATAGTTAAAAACCTATTTTCCATGTTATTAATGTTGTTAAATTGTTTTTAGTGTTCTAAATTTAAAATTGTAAACTAATACTTTTGTCAATTTTGTTGCATATGAATCGGAAACATAACGAACGTTATGCTCCATTTTTACGAAGAGAAATTCAATTTCTCAATTCAAAACTCAAATTTGAGGTGAGTGGATTGTGGATCTATGTAGAGGGGTTCGTTTGCGAGGGATTGATTGAGAGATTGAAAGATTAGCAAGGGGGTTTGGATACTTTTGGGGATCAGGACAGATTTGTGTGGAAGTTGAGGTTAGGTGGGTTTGAGTTTTGTGACAGGGTGGGAGGACCCGGTTGGGCGTAGCAGAGCAGGGTAGAGCAGGAGAAAGGCAAGGCAGGTAGACCCGACGATACATGGCGACAGAGAGCGATAGAAGGCGGGATCGTTTGAATTGGATTCATAGCTAGCGGAGCGAATACTATCAAGGAAAGCGGGGATTCAGATCAGGATGTTTTCAGTACACTGAAAGGAGAGAACAAAGAAAGGAGGGCAAGGGGAAAGTATAGGAAAACGGTAGAAGAGGATAGATTGAGGGCGAAGAGCGTGGGATCGATTGAGGCATTTATCAAAAGGAAGAGAGAGGAGAAGGGAAGCAGTGAAGGCAAGGAAGATATAGGGTCAAGCTTGAAAAATCCAAAAATGTACAGAACGCCGCCGGAAAAACATAGTTTTGTAGATAAGGACAAGAAAAATATGGGAACAGAAAGAGATAGAGCTGAGGCTAAAGGTCCGATGGAAATGGAAAGTTTAAAAGAAACGCGCGAAATGATGATAGAAGTAATGGGGATGTATCGAGAAAGGCAGGAGAAAAGGGTGGAGGAAATAAGGAAAGAAATTGGACAGGGAATGGTCGAACTTAGGAAAGAAATGAGGAAATGGGAAGAAGTCAGGGAAAAGCTAGAGAAAAGGATGCAGATGTTGGAGCAAAGACTAGAAAAGAAGGAAGAGCCTAATAAAAAGGTAGATGAGAGTGGGTATAAGAAGAAGGAAAGGCTGCGAGAAATAGAACAAAGAATAGAAAAGAAAGAGAGAGAAGAAAGAAAAAGAAACATAGTGATAAAGGGTCTCAGATTAGAGGGGAAGGAGCTGATGGAAGGAGTGGAGGAAGTACTGAAAAGGACTGATGCTAAGGTAGAGATAGAGGGAGTGCGAAGTGTAGGAAGGGAAGAGCGAGGAGGTGAGAGAATGGTACTAGTAAAACTAAAGGAATGGGAACATAAGAGGGAAGTGATGACAAAGAAGAGGGTGTTATATGGAATTTTCGAGAGAATAGGGGATGATTTGACATGGGTAGAAAGGAACATGCAGTATAAGTTAAGGAAAATAGCGGAAGAGGAAAGAAAAAAGGGAAAAAGATCATGGGTTAAGTATGGGAGAATACAGATAGAAGGGGTATGGTGGAATTGGGACGACGACATGGAAGATTTGTAAAAAATGAGGTATCGGGAAACTAGGAGAGAAAGGAACGGGAGGTAAAGAAATAAGAAATAGTGAGAAACAAAAAGAGACGAGAAACGAAAGTAGAGAAGAATGGAGGATATGCTACTGGAATATAGCAGGCTTAGGAAGAAAGGATAGGGAGTTAATGAGAAATTTGACACAATGGCATGTAGTAGTAATGATGAAGACGTGGCTAGATGAAAAGGGATGGGAACGATTAAGGGGAAGATTACCAAGAGGTTACAAATGGCAGGTTCAAAATGCAAAGAGGAAGAATGAAAAGGGCAGAGCAATGGGAGGAATAGTAATGGGAGTAAGGAACGAATGTATAACAGGGGATGATAAAAAAGAGTTGAAAAAACATAAAGAAGGATTAATAGTAGAAGAGATAAATATGCGAGGCGAGAGGTGGAAGATATTGGGGGTTTATGTGAACGGTGATATGCAGGAGAAATCAGAGGAGATGATAGAACTGATGGAAGAAAATAAGCAAGAGAGTAGGCTAATAATAGGAGGTGATTTTAATGCAAGAACAGGAGATAGAGGAGGAAGGGAATGGGATGGAGAGCGAGGAAGAAAATCCAAAGACAAGATACTGAATGGGGTGGGGAAGAAATTGTTGAAGAGCCTAGGAGAGATGGCATGTTTTATCCTAAATGGAAGTATAGAGGGGGATGAGGAAGAGGAATATACACGTTCAGGAGGAAAGTGGGGAACAGTAATTGATTATGTGATAGTGGACGACGAAGTAAGAGAGAAGGTTAAGAAACTAGAGGTTGGCAACTATATAGATTTGGATCACTCACCCATAATAGTGATGCTAGAGGGAGAAATGAGTTATAACAAAAAGGCTAAAAAGGAAGCAAAAGTAAAAAGAGCTGGGAGAGGGGATTGGTCAATGGAAGGTGGAGAACAGTTTAAAGAAAAAGTCAGGAATATCAAAATGGGAGAAGGAAATGTAATTGAGGAAATGGAAATAATGTTAGGAGAAATAAAAGGAGTATTAGAGTGCACGAGCAAAAAAGAAGTTAGTGAAGGAGGAGATAGAAGTGGATGGGATGAGGATTGTAGACAGAAAAAGAAGGAAGTGAGAAGGGCATGAAGAAAATTGAGAAAAGGGACAAGTAGTGGAGAAGAATATAGGAGGAAAAAGAAGGAGTATACTGAGTTGTGTGAGCAAGAAAAAAGAGGAGGAAAATAAAAGTTTTGAAGAAGAAGAGAAGGCTAGGGCGGAAGAAGACGTTTGGACGGTAGTAAATAAAGAGAGAAGAAGAAGGAAAAGAGTAAACCAGGATATTGAGATGATAGAATGGAAAAAATATTTTATGGAAATACCAGGACGGGTAGCGAGGAAAGTTAGGAAAGGAGGAAAAGATGGTAGGAAAACAGATGAAGACGACATTACAAGAGAGGAAATAATCAAGGTATTAGGGATGATGAAAGATGTAAAGGCACCTGGTATAGATAAGATTCAAAATGAAGTATGGAAATATGGGGGGACAGAATTAAAGGAATGTGCATGAATAATGTGCAAGAGAGTATGGAGAGGAGAGGGGTGGCCAGAGTTATGGAAAGAAGGAGTAGTGATACCAATAGTGGAGAAAGGCAGAAGGGAGGAGGTTAAAGATTATAGAGAAGTGACACTAATGCCAACACTGTATAAAGTATATGTGACTGTTTTATCGGAGAGGTTAAAAAAAGAAGTTGTGGAGAAAAATATAGAGCCACCGAATCAGACAGGGTTTAGAAAAGGGATGGGGGTGATGGAGAATATATATGTTCTGAACTACTTAGTGAATAAGAGGATTAAAAGGAAAAAAGGGGCAATGATAGCAGTGTTCGTGGACTTGAAGGCGGCGTTTGACTCAGTAGACCGAGGCGAGATAGAGAAAGTTATGGTGAAAAAGGGGATACGAGAATGATTAATAAAGAGAGTATCGGAAATTTTTAGAGAGACAAAAAGCAAGGCGAAGGTAGGAGAGCAAGTAGGAGATAGTTTCTAGTTGGTGGGAGGGGTAAGGCAAGGGTGCCTTCTGAGCCCACCCTTATTTAATATATTGATATCAGACTTGGAAGAACAAATAAAGAGAAAAGGGTGGGGCGGAGTTAGGTTTTGGGAACGAAAAGATATATACACTGGCATACGCAGACGATATAGTATTGAGGGCAGAGGATGAAGAAGAGATGGCGGGATTAATTACAGGATTAGATAAATACTTAGATGGAAAAAAGTTGAATTTAAATGTGGAGAAGACAAAGATAATCAGGTTTAGAAAAGGAGTGAGAAGAAAGAAAGAATGGACGGGGAGACGGAAAGGAAACAAATTAGAAAAAGTAAAAGAGTTTAAGTATTGGGGATATACCTTGCCAGCAGATGGAGACCATAGAGCTCATATAAGAGAAAGGATAAAAAAAGCAGCAGGGATAATGAAGCAGATATGGGGAATAGGAAAAAGAAGGTTTAAACAAATGGAGAAGGAGAATATGGTTATTTCATATGCTGGTGTGGACGGTATTAGGTTATGGAGCAGAGATATGGGGATGGAAAGAAGGGAAAGAGATTGAAAGTTTACAAGAAAGGTATATAAGGTGGACGCTAGGGGTAGACTGGAGGACGCTGGGATATACGGTGAGAGAAGGAGCGGAAAGGGATAAACTGAGTGTTAGAGCGAGAAAGAGGGCATGGAATTCTGAGACGAACATGAGGGAGGGAAAGGGAGGGGAGTTAGCGAGAAAGTGTTTGATGGTTGTAGAAGAAAGGAGAGGGAGGGCTATGGAATTGACGATATTGGAGGAAGAAAGGAGGGAGTTCTTTAAGGCTAGAGAAATAGCAGACGGGACTGGAATCAACTATGGAGAATTGGAAAAAAATGGGAGAGAAAGACGATTAATAGAAAGATGGGGCATGATTGAGGAATCAAAATATAATATATGGTATAAAATGATAAAAAAGGAAGGAGTACCAAATTATTTAGAAAAGGGATGAGGACAGAAAAGATGGACCAAAATAGCAAGATGTAGATTGGGAAACAAGGTAAGGACAAGTATATGTTGGGAAAAGAAAGATAACAGGAAGTGTAAAATATGTGACTGGGAAGAGGAAACATGGGAGCATGTATGACAAGGATTTAGGAGAGGAATTGAAGATGAAGGAAGCTGGCAAGAGAATGCGGTAAAGATTTTAGGGGAGGATGGTTTGGGGAAAGAGTTGATGAAGGAGATAGAGGGAGCTAGGGGAGCAAACGAAAAAGAATGAAAGAATGGATGCCAAAAAAAATGGCAAAATGGAGGTACAAGAGAAGTGAAAGAAAAAGGAAACGGAAGTCGCTTCAATTAGAAGCGTAAAGATTTGTAAGTAATGTATATGTAATAGCATAAGGAAATTAAGATGCGTTTGCGTTACCGCTCTCTCTCTCTCTCTCGCTTGCACTCTCGCTTTCGATCGCTCGCTCACTCGCTCGCTAACACGTCATAAATTGCGCTATCGCAAAAAATAGAATTAAGGCTTTGATATAAGATTCTCTGTAAATAGGTGTAAATAACTGTAACTAGTAAGGATAAGATTTTATAAAGCAAGTAGAAGGAAGTTTTGTAAGAGATGGAAGTCATGTCAACCCTTAGGGGACACATTATGAATAAAGAAGAATTTACATAGAATTCCTGAAAATGAAACAAGAATTCAACGATAAAATTTGGAAAACCACCAGAAAATGCTCCTATTGTTATTCCTAAGAAACAAAATCAAAAAAATTTGTTTCTTCGGACAAAAATAAAAAAGAGGAAAGAAAAATGAGAAGACAACCAACCAAATCCCCTTCCTTCTCTGTTTTATTTATTTCGTATTTTTTATTTCTATTATTATCAAATCACAATAAAAAAGCCTAAAAAGTATTTACCAACGTTTTGGTGCTCACACAGCACCCTTATCAAGGCAAGAAAAATTAAAACGTTAAAACTCTATTAATTTAAAAACTTATTTAAATAGATTAAACAAAAGTTATTCAAGTTTGATTAATTACATATAGTTTTCATGAGTCTTGACTTTCTCTTATTTCTTGTTTGTTGTGACGTATTAGCCTATTGACCCACATTCAGATCTCAGGTATCGAAGGGATAGCGTCGTCGCTTGGTCGCTGTTCCCACCTGTTTTAATTTTTCTTGCCTTGATAAGGGTGCTGTGATAACTTTGAATTATTGAGTGAAAATCCGTTAAAACAATTAAGAAGACACTCTTTCAAGATACTGGACAATTGGAGAAAGAAAGGACTTTTGGGAAAGGATATAAGATGGACTGATATAAATGCTGAGGATACAGTTCTTGCAATATGTAATGGTTTGAGAAAGATTCATAAGGAGGGCTATCCTTTCGGAATTGTGGTTTCAACTATTAACAATCTAACGAAATTTTTAGAACAAAACTTTAATTTGATACTTAAAGACTCAATTACAACTCCTAAATACAATATTAAAAATAGCTGGGAATTTCAAAAAAATATTATTAAAAAAAATGTCTCTGAGGACCATATCATAATTTCCTTGGATGTTGTTGCAATGTTCCCAAATATACCCCTTGAATTAGTTAAACAGGCAATTATAAATACACGGTACAATATAAGGACACGTACTCGATTAAGTCGAAAGGATTTTATTGAAGGGATAGTTTTTATTATGAATTCCACTTATTTTAAATATAATGGATGTTTTTATAGGAGAAAGTTTGGTACTCCTATAGGTTCAATCATTTCTCCAATGTTGGCAGAAATAGTTATGTAAGATTTGGAAGTCTTTGCTTTCAAGAAGCTGGATTTTGTTTTGCCCTTTTACTATCGGTATGTTGATGACACTTTGTTGTGTCTTCCTCTAGCAAAGTTACAGGCGGTTTTTGATGCTTTAAACAGTTTTCATCCAAAACTTCAATTTACCCACGAAATAGAGAAAAATAGTAAAATCGGTTTTTTGCACGTAGAAGTAATTAAAGGTCAGGATGGTAATATTATTACCAATTGGTACAGGGAAAATACATATGCGGGTAGAATTTTAAATTTCTTTTCGGCTCATCCTTTTCAAAGCAAAATTGCAGTCATCAAAAACTTAGTCGACAGGGCTCTAGTTTTGTCCCACATTTCATTTCACAGAGAGAATTTGAATATTGTTAGGAATATCCTTTTTCTGAATCATTACCCAAAAAAGTTGATTGAGCAACAAATCACAATTAGAATTCAACAAATCAAAAACAAACAAAGTAACATTTCAGCTACAGATAATCAGAAGGAATTGAGAGAATATAGTTTGTTCAATGCTTTTGTTCTTCCTTTTATTGGTCAAATTTCTAAAACTATTCAATTCATGTTGAAAAAATTCAATATTCATACTATTTTCCGTATACCATTTAAAATGGATTCAATAATAACTTTTGACAAAGATCCTTCAGATAAATTTGAAAAGGGTGATGTGGTTTACAAGATCACTTGCAAGATCTGTAAGATGACTTACGTGGGACAGACTGGAAGACTTCTTAATACTAGTGTGGAGGAGCACAAAAGTGATGTTCGTTTAGGACGTTGTTATAAGAGTATTCTTGCTAGACATACGAGAGGGTTTGTTGATGTTGACCATGAGTTTAACTGGGATAATGTTGAAATTTCACATAGTGAATGCTATGAGAGAAAGAGATAATTCATGGAAATACTTTATATTAAAAAACAAAATAGGTCCTCTATTAATTTAAAAACTGATTTAGATAGATTAAACAAAAGTTATTCAAGTTTGATTAATTACATATAGTTTTCATGAGTCTTGACTTTCTCTTATTTCTTGTTTGTTGTGACGGATTAGCCTATTGACCCACATTTAGATTATCGAAGAGATAGCGTCGTCGCTTGGTCGCTTGGTCGCTGTTCCCACCTGATTTAATTTTTCTTGCCTTTATAAGGGTGCTGAGTGAGCACCGAAACGTTGGTAAATACTTTGCGTGCTTTTTTATTGTGATTTGATAATAATAAAACTAAAAGAGGCGAAAGAAATAAAAAAGAGAAGGAAGGGGATTTGGTTGGTTGCCTCCTCATTTTTCATTCCTCTTTTTTATTTTTGTCCGAAGAAACAAATTTTTTTGACTTTGTTTTATAGGAATTGCAATAGGAGCATTTTGTGGTGGTTGTCCAAATTTTATCGTTGAATTCTTGTTTTATTTTCAGGAATTCTATATATTGACTTGATTATTGGACGTTAAACGAGATTTTGAATTTGATTTTAGTCTGATTTAAAATTCTTGAATTTTAAAGAAGAATTTTGAATTTAGAACACTGAAAACAATTTAACAACATTAATAACATGAAAACAAGATTTTAACTATAAAATGAAGAGTTTGAAGTGATGAACGAAGAGAAATAGAAACCTATTGAAAAACTTAAGATGTTGAGGATACTTCGACATTTAACGAAAAATCATTAATTGTCCTGATAAGGAAAACATCAGTGTTAGAAACGTTGGCAGCTGTAAATGTGGAATAAAGGACTTAACAATGAAAATTCCTTTCTTTGGTCTGAAGTATGTCATAAACAAACTATATATATATTATATCATTATAAATTTACAACACTCAGACAAACAACATCGCTTAAACACCTTTTTTTAATTATATATATATAAATTCATTACTTCAGTTAGGTTGGAGATTACGTATAATTCCTGGGCAATTTGTGGAATGAGCAATTTCGTGTCAAATCTTGGAGTTTATCACGGATTTTCCATACGAAAATAAGACATTTTATTTAGAATTTGGTTTTGCGAGTTTTTGGTGCTAATGACTAATTACTTTTAGTCCACCCATCCCATTTTCATATTTACAGAGCTTCAAGAGCACATTGTAAACTAGCTTAAAGAAACAATTTAATAAAATCAAAAAGTAGATTTTTTTCATAAATAAAGTGTATCTCAAATAGAGAATATTTATTACATACGTTGCCTGATCTTTTCTGGGAATTATATATAATGCCTAGGGCTTATATATATTGCCGGATTATATATTGCGCCTGTGGAACACACATATTATATATACCATTCATCTTACGGATGTGAGACGTGGCCATAGGTGTATTTTACCGCGGTTCTACTGGGGGCAATCGACATTTTTTTTTTAGATGGCAGTTGCTCTTGGTGGTACCCTGCGGTGGTTGTTTA
>CAKNXH010050512.1:0-14432 GCA_932178445.1 Andricus quercusramuli
TCTCGCAAGTGCCTTGGCATATTTTTGGCACGCGGGTATGGCGTTAATGGCTTTCAGTGATAACTTAGCACTTCCGAGAGCTCCTATCACAAGGACAATTACTCGTACCGAATATTTTGGGTACAGTCGTTGCAGCTCTCTTTCAAGGTCTTGCCACCTCTCCTCTTTTTCTTTCTCCTTAGCAGTGATGTTGTATTCGGACGGAGCCGAGAATTCGATCACGAATATCGTTCGTTTCTCGAAGTCTTGGAGAACAATGTCAGGCCTCGAGTGCTCAACGGAGACTGCTGCCCGAAAATCTTAGTTCCAGAAAATCTGGCACTTCTCGTTTCGGACAATTGACTCTATATCCCTTGGAGCGTTCGGCAGGGCAGGGTCGCGACCAACACCGTAAGAGCGATAAAGGTGGTAATAAAGTACTCTTAGGGCCGCATTATGTCTATAGATATACGTTGTTCCTGCGTGGGTTGGACACCCCGATAGCATGTGTTCTAGGTACTCAGCGTGTGCATGACACGCTCTGCACCTATCACTGGGAACTTCTTGACATAAAATGCGGGCGCGGTATGCTAAGGTGAAGATTACACCGTCCTGGCATATATATATATATATATATATATACATATACCCGGTGTCCCATTTTAATCTATCACCCCAAATATCTTCTAAAATACTCTATCTACGAAAAAATGGTTCGAACAAAGGTTAAACAGGACCGAAGGGGACAGAGGACTGTACCATCAATTTTGACCTTGAGGTCAATTTTGAAGGTCATTTGAGGGTCAAGATGACTTTTCAGAATAGAAATCCCTATTTTTGACTCCAGATTTGAAAAGAGCGGAAAATTTTACGTTAAAAATGTCTCATGAGAAATTTGCTTTCGTGACCTTAGAAAGGTCAAATATCAAGGTAAAGTGTTTAAAAACGGTCATATGCCCTTTTTTGAAATTGATTGATGTTCTGAGAATAGCAAACCTTTAAGATGCTTTCAGCAAGTCGATAGAGTGTAAAAATGTGAACCACCTTGACCATCTTTTCAAGTCATTTGAAGAGAAGTCAAACGAAGGGCAACTGTTTAAAAAGCTTTTAGAACCTTACTTTTAGCGTTACCCGGAAACAACAACGTGGACGTAGTAAGTTCTGTTTCCTTTGGGGTGCTTATTTACCGTGAGTCCCCTTGCCTCTCATGTTTGAGGTGCCTGTTTACCGTGAGTCCGCTTGCCTCTCACATTTGGGGTGAGTATTGAGCATTCGTTTGGTTTTTGATTTCAACGATTTTCGTGACGATGTTCACTTCATTCTCCGCTTATTTATTCCGTTGAGAAAACTAGTCGCATGTAGTGTTATCTTCTTTTGATATTTGAACTTCTTCTGATTATCCATTTTCTTCTCATAATACACATTAGAAAAGGTTTTCGTATAGTTTTTGAAACATTGAATGCGTTTCTCGATTTTCATATGTTTCTTCATAGTACGTGTAAGCATTCATTTGTTTTGGCATTTCAACTGTTTTAGCGACGACGCTCACTTCATTCTCCGCTTTGTTTTTCGGTTGAAAAGCTTAATTTGTTAGTCAAACTTTGTATGCTAGGTTTCAAACAAATTTCGCAATATGGCTGATTGCTCGCCTAATGAAATCGTTGATATGATACTAATTTAGGGGAATGTCACGTTAACTATGCCGCTACATCAAGAGTTTACGTTGAACGGTTTCCAGATAGAAGACATCCTTCCAGACTAACAATACGAACTTTGACTGAAAAGGCTGGCAATGGGATTCTTCTTCGTAAACGCCAACATATAGAGTAGGACGAAAATGATGCACGAGCTCTAACTGTTATAGCAGCCGTTCATATTGATCCACAAATCAGTACTCGACAAATTGAAAGAGAGATAGGTATACCACGTACAACAGTATCAAGAATTTTAAGATCTCTGAACTATCATGCTTACCACATTACTCTAAAGCAAGCCCTCAGGCCCCATCATATTTTAGCGCGTTTTAATTTTTGTCAATGGGCTTTGCAGATGGTACATAATGATCCTAGTTTTTTTTTATATGTACTTTTCTCAGATGAAAGTCAATTCTACAGCGATGGACAGCTCAATAGACATAACTGTCATTATTGGTCGGACGAAAATCCTCACTGGTACAGACCGATGGATCGTCAACATCGATGGAGTGTTATGGTGTGGTGCGGAATAGTAAATGGCTATACAATTGGACCCTACTTTTTTGACGGAAACGTTGGCAGTCATACATACTTAGAGTTGTTAAGGGACCATTTACCAGGAATATTGGAGAACATCAACTTAGCAACAAGACAAAGAATGTGGTTTCAACAAGATGGTGCTCCGCCACATTTTGCACTCATCGTACGTGAGTTTTTGAACTTACAATTCAATGAGAGATGGATTGGAAGAGGAGGTCCAATCGAATGGCCCGCCTGCTCACCAGATCTAACATCACCTGATCTCTTTTTATGGGGTTACATTAAAAATGTAGTGTTTGCTCAGCGACCTACAACAAGAGAAGATCTGATGGAAAGGATTCGGATAGCCTGCGCAGCCTTTTCTCGAGAAACTTTGCGCAAAACTGTAGATGGTTTTGAAAGACGTCTCAGTTTGTGTCTTGAAGCTCATTTAGAGCATTTTGAACATTTCATACTTGGCTGATTGTAACACAGGTGGCAATGGTGAGACGCAAGGGAACTCACGGTAAACAAGCACCCCAAACGTGAGAGGCAAGGGGACTCACGGTAAATAAGCACCCCAAAGGAAACAGAACTTACTACGTCCACGTCGTTGTTTCCGGGTAACGCTAAAAGTAAGGTTCTCAGAGCTTTTCAAACAGTTGCCCTTCACTTGACTTCTCATCAAAAGACTTTTTTTGAATTTTAAGCTTTAAATGACCTTGAAAATTTACCTGCAGGTCAAGACGGTCAAGGTGGTTCACTTTTTACATTCTATCGACTTGTTAAAAGCATCTTAAAGGTTTGCTGTTCCCAGAACATCAATTAATTTCAAAAAAGGGCATATGACCGTTTTTTAAATACTTTACCTTGATATTTGACCTTTCTAATGTCACAAAAGCAAATTTCTCAAAAGACATTTTTGACGTAAAGTTTTCCGCTCTTTTTAAATACGGAGTCAAAAATAGGGGTTTCCATTTTAAAAAGTCATCTGGACCCTCAAATGACCTTCAAAATTGACCTCAAGGTCAAAATTGATGGTACAGTCCTCTGTTCCCCTCGGTCCTGGTTAACCTTTGTCCAAACTCTTTTTTCGTAGATAAAGTATTTTAGAATCGCTTTTCTTGAACATCTTGAGCCAAAATATTATCGAAATCATTAGTTGATTTCACACGCGATACAATGGACTCGCAATTTTGCATTTCGGAATTGAGACGTTTTCCGAAATTTGTATATGAAAAACATGCAATTTTACAATAATAGCCGATTATCTTGAGAGAATCCAGTCATCCATTTTTTGTAGCAGATAGATTAAAACCTGCTTCATTAACTGTTTTCTATATTATAATTTCTATTGGGCTTTAACAATATGTGTAATTGAAAATTTTTTTTGATGTGTTCTTGCATTGAGCAACCAGCTAAATACAGCTGAATCTAATGACTCTCGCCGAGTAACGAAAATTCTTTGGGTTGTCTTAATTCCGCTATGCAAATTTACGAGTCCACTGTATTCCTAATAATAAAATAATAAATAAAAATAAAAAAAATTTTAATTGAAATGGCAACTATCACATGTTTTGTTGAAAACTAACCTCCTGGTCTGCAAATTAAACAATTCGGTTGAAAATGCTTTTTTTTTGTTCAAATTTTAGTTTGAAATATCGGAAATCTGAGAAAATATTTAGAAATTTTGTTTAAATTTTGTTTCAGAAATGAAATTATAAAAATAACTCAGTTAGTGTTTGGTTGATAAAAATATTTTTTGTTGAAATTTTTATTTGACATATCTGAAATATTGAAAAATTTTGTGAAATTTTGCCAAGAATCCTATATGAAAATTATATTTATAGAAATTAAAATAAGCAAAAAAGACAGTTAAATAATGAATAGTTATTCGAAATTTTTTATTTCTTATACAAAAATTCTTTTCGCCTTAAATCATAATTTGTTGAAATTTTTCTTTCTTCTTCATTAAAAAATTTAGTGATTTGAAAATTTATTTATTTGGTTGAAATTTAATTTTTTTAAAGATGATTCCAAATGTTTTCGATTAAAAATTTGAATTTTTTCATTGAAATAGCATTGATTAGATTTTTCGTTGAAAAATTTTTCATTAAATTCAACCGTTTTTTATTTTAAATAAATTTTTTCTATTGCAAAAGTAATTATCACATTTTTCGCTGAGAATTAACCTTTTTTGCCTGAAATTAAACTATTTGGTTGAAAATGTTTTTTTGCTGTTCAAATTTCCATTTAAAAAATCGGATATAAAATCGGATTGATATAACGATAAAATCAGCAAGAAAAGTTAAAAAATAAATAGTCATTCGAAATTTTTATTTTGTATTAAAAATTATTTTTCGCCTCAATTGTAATTTTGTTCAAATTTTTCTTATTTCTTCATTAAAAAATTTGTTGACTTGAAAATTCATTTATTTGGTTGAAATTGCATTCTTTAAAAGTTGATTTCAACTATTTTAATTAAAAATTCGAATTTTCCCTTTGGAATAGCAATTATTACATTTTTCGTTGAAAATTCAACTGTTTAGTTAAAACTCATATTTTTTGTTGGAATATTGCTTTATATTAAGAAATTTTTATTTTGCATTAAAAATGGTCTTTTGCGTCTAATTATAATTGGGTTGTAATTTTCTTTTTTTCTTCACGAAAAATTGTTTTTACTTAAAAGTTTATTCGTTTCTCGAAAATTAATTTTTTCAAGCTAAATTCAAGTGTTAATTATTTAAAATAATTTTTTTTCGACATAGCAATTATCACATTTTTCGTTGTATTGAAAATTATTTTTTGCCTTAAATTATCATTTGGTTCAAATTATTCTTTTTTCTTAACTGTTTTAATCAAAGAGCATTATAACATTTTTGTTGTAAATTGAACTTTTTTGTTTGAAAATTTGAAGTGAGAATGTATGTTCTTATTTAAATTAAGATAGGAGGGTGTACACATTGAATACACCGGAACTTAAAAACACAACAATATATTTCTGGCAAATTACATGGAGAGTCGAAGTGATCTCTAAGACGGTCGGACAGTCAACTGGTCGTAGGTACCTCGGAGGGTCCTTCTCAAGATACGCAAGGATAGTGCGATGCTACGTGACAAAGTTGGTTTTCGAAAATATGAAAGTAAGGCCCAAGGTCTGTACTTAATTGCCTTATTGTCCTGCTAGTAAACATCTGCTACTCGACCGTAATTTCTATCCTAAGTTATGAACGTGTCGATGAGGATTCTACAAAATTCAGAGAAACTACCAATTTAGAGTTTGAAAATAAAATACAACTCGCTGCAAATCCATTTTTTTTTTTGTTGAAAATTCAACTGTTCAGTTAAAACTTATACTTTTGTTGGAATTTTGATTGACATGCAGAAATATTATAAAATCTTTGAAAATTTTCTTTAGAATCTTAGGAAAATTATATTTATACCTATATCCTTAAAAATAAGTAACCTCAAGAATGAATAGTTATTTAACATTTTTAGTTTGTATCAAAAATTATTTTTTGCTGAAAAAACCAGTTCTCGTTAGATCACTGAAGTTAAGCAGTGTTGGGCTCGGTTAGTACTTGGATGGGTGACCGTTCAGGAATACTACTAACTGCGTGTTGTTGGCGTGTCGTGGGTGTGGTGAGCCCACACTTGTAGTTATTTACTACAAGAAACTATCCACCTAGAAACACTACCCGAATCGGGTAGTGTTACGCCTACTCCGAACGGGAAATGGCTTAATGGTATACATACATACAAATTCAACTGGTTTTCATTAAAAATAATTTTTTTTAAATTGAAATGGCAACTATCACATGTTTCGTTGAAAACTAACCTCCTTGTCTGCAAATTAAACTATTCGGTTGAAAATGCTTTTTTTTTGTTCAAATTTTAATTTGAAATATCTGAAATCTTGGAAAATATTTCAAAATTTTTTTTAAGAATCTTAGAAATCTTATACTTATATTTATTTTTACAATTTTATTTTAATTGTAAAGTAATTTTAATTGGAAATTAATCATAAGTAAATGTAAAATAAATTCAACGACATTTTTTTTATAAAGAAGTATCCCATGATTTTAAGAAGACGAAATAATTTTGAAGGTAATTCTTTGTATTATTTTAATATCTAATGAACATATTTTCAAAATATTTTGCCTTGATTCTGCCCTAGGATCAAATATGGTACAAAAACCATCGTAAAATTTTTAATAAAAACTGTTACTGTATACATTTATTTTAAAAATTGAAAATTTCAATACTTTTCATAAATATTCCTAATTTTTATTTAAATATATGATACTCATTGATTTTTATTTTAAAGATTCTGGTAAATAGTTGATCATTCTTTCAATTTTACGACATATTTGTACCATGTTTGACCTTAGAGAATAGATTTCAGGAATAAAGTTATAAAAATATCTTTGTCGGTTAGTAAAATACTATGAAGGCAAGTGGGACGATGGTCGTGGTGTTTAAGGCGTAGGCTTTGGACCCACCCCGTCGCGTCGGCTTGCGGGTTCGATTCCCGCCTCGCACTCTCTAGAGAAAAAGGTTCTCTAAGTACTTAAGGGTGTTGCTCTTGGTGGTTCGGAACCCACCTTAAACTGTAAGTCCCCCTCCCACCACCAAGTAAGTGCGTTGGAGTGTGTGTAAAGGAATAGGGAAGAGATACAAGAAAAATGTAATCCCTTAGGGGACACATTAATAGAAAAAGCAAAAAAAATACTATGAAGACTTGCCTTTCAAATGATTCTTCCTAAACATAAATCAGATTCAAGTACACTCAAAAAAAATTAAGAAAGGTCAGAAATTCATGCAGTTGTTTTTTAGAAAATCGCACACATTTTTCAATAAAACTCATGGGATACTTCTTTATAAAATAAATTTTGTTGAATTTATTTTACATTTATTTACAATTAATTTCCAATTAAAATTATTTTACAATTAAAATAAAATTGTAAAAATAAATATAAATATAATATTTCCAAGATTCTTAAAAAAAATTGCGGAATATTTTATAAGATTTCAGATGTTTCAAATTAAAATTTGAACAAAAAAAATCATTTTCAACCCAATAGTTTAATTTGCAGACAAGGAGGTTAGTTTTCAACGCAACATGTGACAGTTGCCATTTCAATTTGGGAAAAAAAATTATTTTTAATGAATACCCATTGAATTTAACTTTAAAAAAATGAATTCTCAACAAAATAAATAAACTTTCAAGTAAAAACGATTTTTAGTCAAGAAACAATTGAAACGAAATTATAATTAAAGTCAAAAAATAATTTTTGATACAAGATAAAAATGTGAAATAATTATTTATTCTTGAGGTTACTTATTTTTAAGGATATAAGTACAATATTTCTGCATGTCAATCAAAATTCCAACAAAAATATAAGTTTTGACTAAACAGTTGAATTTTCAACAAAAAAAAACTTGAATTTTCAAACAAAAAAGCTCAATTTACAACAAAAAATGTAATAATGACTCTTTCAATGAGAAAAAATTCTAATTTTTGATTAAAACAGTTTTTTTGCTCATTTCAAGCTTATATAAATATAATTTTTATATAGGATTCTTGGAAAAAATTCCGAAATATTTTCTAACATTCCAAATATTTCAAATTAAAACTTGGAAAAAAACAAAGATTTTCAACCAAATAGTTTCATTTTCAGGCAAAAAAGGGTAATTCTCAACGAAAAATGTGATGATTGCTATGTCGAAAAAAATTATTTTAAATAATAAACGGTTAAATTTGGCTTGAAAAAATTAATTTTGAAGAAAACGAAACAACTTTCAAGTAAAAACGAGTTTTAGTCAAGAAAAAAAGAAAATTACAACCAAATTATAATTAGACGCAAAATCCCATTTGTAATGCAAAATGAAATTTTCGAAAGACTATTCATTCTTTAAGTTATTTATATTTAAGGTTATAGGTATAAATATAATTCTCCTAAGAGTCTTGAAAAATTTTTCGAAGACTTTTGAATATTTCTGAATATAAAGCAATATTCCAACAAAAAATATGAGTTTTAACTAAACAGTTGAATTTTCAACGAAAAATGTAATAATTGGTATTTCAATGGGAAATTTCGAATTTCTAATTAAAAACAGTTGAAATCAACTTTTAAAGAATGCAATTTCAACGAAATAAATGAATTTTCAAGTCCACAAATTTTTTAATGAAGAAATAAGAAAAATTTGCACAAAATTAAAATTTAAGGCGAAAAATAATTTTTAATACAAAATAAAATTTTCGAATAACTATTTATTTTTCAACTTTTCTTGCTGATTTTAACGTTATATCAATAGAATTTTCATATACCCTTATATTCTTGACAAAAGTTTTAAAATATTTTAGAAGATTTAAAATAAAAAACGGTTGAATTTATTGAAAAATTTTTCAACGAAAAATCTAATCAATGCTATTTCAATGAAAAAATTCAAATTTTCAATCAAAAACAGTTGAAATCATCTTTCAAAGAATTAAGTTTCAACCAAATAAATAAATTTTCAAATCACTACATTTTTTAATGAAGAAGAAAGAAAAATTTCAACAAAATTATAATTTAAGGCGAAAAGTATTTTTGTATAAAAAATAAAAAATTTCGAATAACTATTCATTATTTAACTGTCTCTTTTTGCTTATTTTAATTTCTATAAATATAATTTTTATGTAGGATTCTTGGCAAAATTTCACAAAATTTTTCAATATTTCACATATGTCAAAAAAAAATTTCAACAAAAAACATTTTCATCAACCAACCACTAACTGAGATATTTTTATACTTTCATTCCTGAAATTTGTACCCTTAGGTTAAACATGGTACAAAAATATCATAAAATTAAAAAAATTACCAACTATTTACAAGAATTTAAAAAAAAATCACTGTGTATCATATTCAAATAAAATTTGGGAATACTTATAAACGGTATCAATATTTTCTATTTTCAAAATTCATTTGTACAGAGTACAGTTTTTATTTGAGATTTCACGACAGTCTTTTGTACCATGTTTGACCCTATCAGGGCAGCATCAAAGAAAAGTATTCAGAAAATATGTTCATTAGTTATTAAAATACTGCAAAGACTTACCTTTACAATTGTTTGTCCTTAAAAAATCATGAGCAATTAATTTTCGATAACAATTATTTCACAATAAAAATAAAATTGTAAAAAAAATATTCTGTCACGTTCAGATAAATGAGTTGGTGTTTCTTTGTATGGGCTTTAGGGTACAGTAATAAAAAAACGGTGTTTTTTAATCAGACGTTTCGACTCATGTGGGAGTCCTCTTCAGTGATTTATTTCTAAACAAAACAATTTTACATTTTCAGTAATATGATAAAAGAAGTAAATTTACTGTTTTTTTTTTCAACTATGTTTCCATTAAAAAATAGCAGTGACGAACAATATATAATTTTAGAGATTAAAATACAATTACGACTCTTTTTGTTTTATAGTTTTTCTGTTACAAATACATAAATTTTTCTAATCTTCATAGAAGTAAAGAATATAAAATATAATGTAATTAGATTGTGAATAATTATAACTAATTCACGATAAAACATAAATGAACTAATAGAAGAATTACAAATGGAAAACGATGACCATTAATTACTAAACTGCTTCATTATGATAATGAAAATTTGCGAATTTTTTTCCAATTAATTTAATTTGAAAAAAACAGTTTTATTATTTTTTTCTAGTTATCCATAATTTCTCTTATCTCATCAGTTTTATTTTTGTATTTTCAATGTATATATTTACATGTCATTACTAACCTTATCGAATGTGTAAGAAAAACATCACATCACTATTGTACTAATTAAATTCGTTGCCGAACACTACAATTGAATTTAATTTAATTTTTCGTCGTTTTTTTTGAAAAGCACATCTTTTGCAATGAAAGTGACTAGTTGCTCTTGTCACTATTAAAAAACGACTGATTTCTGAAGCGTAATGGCATTATGTTAAAAGGGACCATGCGGTTTAAAGTTATAGTGGGAGAAGTGCATATTACAGCTCAGGCCTCAGAGTGCAGTGAGATTTAAAGGGAAGGTCGTAAATTTGAAATCGGAGACTTTCCTGTATTTTCGTTTGAAATTCTTGTTACTTAGGGGTACCGTTTTATTGCTTTTGTTTGATTTTTAATGTTCTTGGGAATTTTCCTGAAACCACGGACGTGAGACTAAAAATGCAAGTTCATCCTGAATGCTGAATAAATATTTATATGTAAGTAGAAAATATAGTAGTTTCTAAATGATAATCATTTTGGCGCTAAGACTTATATTTATTTAGATTCAAAATATTTGAATAGAAATTAGACCAGAAAATAGTACGGAGTATAATAATATCAGCCATCAAGGAAATCAAAAAATTAAAAACATTATTGTGAAGGCTTATAGATAGCAGAAAGTGGATACTGAATTGTTTACTGTTTTTTAAATAAAGCCTTATAAAAAGATGAAAGTTTTTGAATGTATGTTCTTTGATTGACAGCATTAGGTTCACTTGCAATGTGAATCATTTCTAGTAGCATACGTTTCCTGTAATTATCAGTTTTATCAATGATTTTAGTCTCTTGGAAATTGAATCTGTGGTCTTCATACCAGGAATGTTTAGTTAATGCGGTCCATTTCGAAATATTTTTAGACATTGAAGGTTTTATAAAGTTTTTATATGTTAAGAAAGAATATGAGGAAAAGTTAAAAAAATTTTGGCTTTTTCTCTTGAAATCCCCAAAATTGTGATTATAGCCTAAAATAACATGAAAAGAAAGGTAATTATCAGAGGTGAGTGAATAATAATTATTTATTATCATAATCTTAAAATCCCATATACGCTCCTGCAAGACATAATAAAAAATATTTCGAGACTTCATTACATGTGTCTGAAGACTTTCCTTTAGGTGTCATTCTCGAAAACAAAAATCAACACAAACCTCCCAATAGCCCACGAAACTGAATCACGAAGTCGGACGAGCTCGGCTCGGCCCGAGCCACGTGTTCGTGCTCGTGCGTTTTCGGCTTTACACTAGGATGGCCGACGCAACGCTCAACAGAGCCTTCTCACCGACACGCTACGTTTGCATGTGTTTCTCCCAGATGGGAACGTGGTGGGGGCCGAAAAATCCTACGTTCTGGAGCATCTGACAGGTGCCACGTGACAAATCAAAACTGTGACAACTCGAAACTTTAATTTGAAAAATTCGAACACATGGAATTTTGAGCAGAAATTTGCTAACAGGGTAGAGGTAGCTCGGTAAATACTCTCAACTAACAGGAAATTTGACTTTCATAAGGAACAACGTTTTTGGAGGAAAACCCCCCCAACTTCAAAATCTGAAAATTTTCAAAGTCAATTTTCTCGAAATGACTTTTTTTGAGTTGTCACACTATTGTCCTTAACGTGCGATATGTTCATCGGATGTGCGAGATTTTTCGGGGATCACCGTCAACGATCTCGAAATATTGTTCACGGGTTCATATCAACTCAGTCAAGCTGTATCGTATTTAGATGAATTGGTGGACAGTGACAACGATATTAACATTTGCTGCGCTAAAGAAACCGCGAACATTTTGGAAGTAGAAGTTCAGTCACGTCATATGAATCGTCGGCGTTCTAAGTGTTTTGTTGAATACACGCCTGATTCCATTGGTTTTGAAGGAATTTAACGATATTTTTGTGAGTGCGCAAATGCTAATCGTACAATAAGTTGCTGCTCACATTCTGCTGCTGTGATGTACTATCTATCCCATGCTCGCGATATTTGTCGAAAATCGTCCGACCAGCAGAAATATTGAGCAAACTGTTCGCACAACATAAAACGGTGCCTGTAATTATTGAGGATAGCGACGATGATTAATCCAAAATCTTTATAAAAGATTTTCGTTTTACACACTAATTAAAACATTCAGAAGCATTAAAAATACAGCATTTGATCATAAGTAACATTCAGCATTTCAATATTAATACATCATACCCTTATGAAAAAGAAGTATTATTAAGTATCGGGTCTGAGACTTTTTTTGTGAATAAGTATTTGGAATTCAATACTTTTTTCGGGAAAAAAGTACTGGATCCAGTACTTACCAATGCTTCTTCTTAATAAGGGTATCTGCCATCTGTGAAAGTTTTTATTTAAAAAAACTACCGTCCACATTGATTAAAAATCTGAAAAAAATCCTGAAAGTTAGCACATGAGATGACCTTTCATTTGTAAAAAATTTGGAACAATACTCCAAAAAACTTTTGATCAAAAAATTTGTTCGAAAATTTAATTTTCTCTCAAAAATTTCCCGCGAAAACACTGGAAACAAATTATTTCATGTGTATTCTAATCATTTGTTTTTTTACTAATTTTTCCAGATTTTCCTATTACACAAATGTGTCACAAAAAAATAAAACACATTTTTAGCCACCGAGACTGTGGGGGTGGTGATGGGGGTTCAAAAATCCGGGAAAATAGTTATGATTCCAAGCCCTAGAAAAGGGCTCATTGATAATCTGATTGCAGCCAAGGGCATTTTTGACCTGCTTAACGGGCTAGGCCCTTTGTGATGGAAAAATGGAATTTTCGGAGTTTACAATGTACACAGGTGAAGAGGGCTTTCTAAATTATGAAATTGTCCTATTTCCAGGTTTCTCGGGAATATATTTATTGTACTTGAAAAGGAATCAATGTTCAATACATTTTCTGTAAGCTTAAGTCCAAGTCTCTCACAGAAAAAATAAATTTGGAGAATCCGTCAGTATAGAAAGAAATTATAGGAATTAGGAACATTCGGAATAACTGAAATAGCAAGACATTCGAAAAAAATCAGAAACATTCGGAACGAGGTAACTAGCTGGCCATTCGAAAAGAAGTTGGAAATATTCGGCGAGACTCGAAAACCTGCAGAAAGTGAGACATTTGAATCGACGGAAAGATTCAGCAACAACTTTCACGTACATTTCAAAGCCATTTAGAATCACAAATCTTTCCGAACATCTTTTGAACCTTTCAGAACACTTTACAAAATGTTTCCGAAGCGATATTTCCGGAAGTTTTCTTCTTGTCCGCTAATGATATTCCGCATGTTTTCCTTGAGCTTCACAAAACCGCGACATATTTTTGATAAGTTTTACATACTTTGAAAGGATTTTTAAAGCCCCGGCACAGCTAAAGTTTAATCAACACAAGCTTTGTGATAATGGAGTTCTATAGATTTTTCTCTGTTTTTAACTTGCAGATTTTAGTAATTCTGGCGCTTCCGTGGAACAGAAAAGTAGATAAAATAGATAGTATTAACTACACAGAAATCCATGGATACAAAACTTGAGTCAATCAGAAGTTATCTCTGCCGAAGCTTCACTTGCTGACTTAATATAAATTTATACGCCACTTACACAAGATGTAAAAAATTCGATTTGTCTAGCACTGAACCTTCATTAATATCTACCAGCTGGTGCCTTCGTAAAGAAATTGTTGACAAAAGTTAGTGTTGAAAATACATTTATTAGTTTTTAGAACAATTGAAGCCGTGCTTTAAAGAAGGAGCTGACTACCATTCGAATAAGATACCCAAAGTCAGTGCTCTCACCTTACACTTTTGTGCATTCGATGCATCAGGCGCTTAATTTCTGCCGTTTAGTAGATAGGTAGGGCCGGTTCTAACCCACTTTTTTCGGACGGAGTCTGGATATTAAGACGAATTAAGACGGAGTCTAGATATGCAGACTGCTAGGTGATGAGTCATCACCCCTCGTGAGCCGCCGCTCGGGAGATAAGGTGATGACGTACACGGTGGTGTTGCATTTCAACCCCCGTATATAATTGCTTGTTATTGTCAAGATAATTCTGAGAAAAATAGTCGATGTCTTTGATGCCTGGGGATGTGTGATATGATTATTTTTAGGGCGTAATTTTCTGCGAAATGTATTTTGCAAGTTTGAACAGGTTTCAGAAGAAGAGTGCATGTACATTCCTGATGCGTCATAGCATAATATTGAGCAATTGAGATAGCCGAATCCATGTAAAAATAGATCCAAGGTTATTGCTTATCTCCGGCATTTCGCGTAAATACTTTCAAGGTTATATTTTGCAAGTTTAAACAGGTTTCAGCAGGGGCCGACATCATGCGTCAGACGTCTCACATTTCATATAATATTAAACAATTTCTGGTAAACAAAATGCCATTCTGATGACATCATCCTCGTTCCAGGAATTATTGCATCATATTGCGTAATACT
>CAKNXH010050525.1:0-20575 GCA_932178445.1 Andricus quercusramuli
CATTTCTACAAACTAATTTTTGACTAAGTTTGACTTCCGGTAATGAATTGCGCTCGCAGAAATCACACTCTGGACATCATACCATACCCTTGCACCAGGTATGCGAACAACATCTTGTTCGAGAAAATTATGCTACCCATGTCAAAACCTTGCACCTACTGTGGCATTGACATTGAACCAATGCACCAGGTGTAAAGAACACATCTTCTCCGGGGAAGTCTGGGTTTTACAGTACCTTAGGGTCTTCGGAGTAAGTTCCTCGTAGACACGACATTGAACCAATGCACCAGGTGTAAAAAACACATCTTCTCCGGGGAAGTCTGGCTTTTACAGTACCTTAGGGTCCGCGGAGTAAGTTCCTCGTAGACACGACATTGAACCAATGCACCAGGTGTAAAGAACACATCTTCTCCGGGGAAGTCTGGCTTTTACAGTACCTTAGGGTCTTCGGAGTAAGTTCCTCGTAGACACGACATTGAACCAATGCACCAGGTGTAAAAAACACATCTTCTCCGGGGAAGTCTGGGTTTTACAGTACCTTAGGGTCCGCGGAGTAAGTTCCTCGTAGACACGACATTGAACCAATGCACCAGGTGTAAAGAACACATCTTCTCCGGAGAAGTCTGGGTTTTACAGTACCTTAGGTTCTCCGGAGTAAGTTCCTCGTAGACACGAGATTGAACCATTGCACCAGGTGTAAAAAACACATCTTCTCCGGGGAAGTCTGGGTTTTACAGTACCTTAGGGTCTCCGGACTAAGTTCCTCGTAGACACGACATTGAACCAATGCACCAGGTGTAAAAAACACATCTTCTCCGGGGAAGTCGGGTTTCTACAGCACTTTAGGGTGCTTCGAGTGCGTGAAAGTCCAGTTTTTTTTAGTCCTGTTAGGTTCTTGGGGAGGATTTCCTAAGGAGATAAGATTCAATTCATGCCCTAGGAGTAGAAAACATACCTGCTCTCTCGACTAGGTTCCTCGATGATACGAGTGGTAAATAGGGGATTAAAGAAAAATACAAATGCAAAATGGTTGTCTAAAATGGAGACCAATGACTAGTAGGGACTTGAAAATGTGGTCGTCAAATAATGATGAATTGAAATATATAAATTCGAATATTAAAAATATCACTCTAGATTTATCATGACTGCGATCCGCAAGATGATTTAAGTTGATCACTTACACTTTTCACTCATTATTTACTCATTCCTTCACTCACACATACAATACGTTGGACACATGAGCAATCATAAAAACAGCGTGAAGGTTGTCAATTAAGTAAGAACAATGAATATTTGAAATCGCGCTGGGTCCAGCGATCGAGTTCGATCTGAAGCACGATAAAGTAATCAAATTATTTATCAGCGATTTTGAAAAGAATGGATCCCACTTCTGCTGTCTTCGTGGTAAGTCTCAGAAGGAACATCAGTTTTTTGAGAAACTTGCACATTCTAGAGCACGGAGAAGTAATTCCACTTTTATTGGAAAAGTCTGATACATATTTCTTTATCTGTATCCTGATTTCGAATCCCTCGCATCTTCAGGTTGAAGTAACGGTGATTTTAATAACGAGTTGGCCAAACTTGTTAAAACAATCAGAAAGAAAACGCCAAGCTGCGAAAAAGGGACTGATAAGGATTTACAAATAGCTAGTCAACGTCCCACCAGTAATAGGTTGCTGTAGTTACCCCTTTTCAAAAAATTTAAAATTCTTTTTGATAAGCTCTACTATGGTGTCCACTTGGATACGCCCGCCAAAAGCCTGTTAAGTGATGATAATATGCGTAAATGCAGTAATTGTTCTTTTTAGTACAATGGACGATGTTTGTTTCGTACATTTTCTAAAAGAAAACTGTTATCCCTCCTATCACGCAGAGTGGGAAAAATAAAATTGACATTTCCTTCGGTTTTGATTACAATCCGACCCCTCTCTTCTCTCAGAACCATTAAGAATTTACATAAATGAGCGAATTATATTATTCCTAACCACACTCAACGAATCATACCGTTCCTGACCACACTAAACAAAGCGCATCGTGCCACACTCCGAAATTCTCGCACCTCTTATCAACATCGCGTCTACAGTGTCTATATGTCTACGCAGTTTCAGATCACTGAATTAATTCACACAGTCTCTCTTATTTTCTTTCCACGTCATTGGGTAGGAGGCAAACGTAACCCGATACGCGTACAACTTTGCTTTCAATCATATTGACTGGAATGGCATGAATACAGTACGAATCGCGTACAGGTTTGATAAAAGAATTAAAGCTTATCCCAAGTTCTTCGTGTTTAATTTCGTGCTTCTGATCATGAGACTCAACGAGTTGTCGAATAACACAAAACAGACCTGAATTAATTTCTACAAAGAATTTTATAACGCCAAACATAGTCTTGTCCTTCCAACACACGCATGAGTTTGATCGAACAATTTGTCGTGTGTAGAGTTCAGATGTAAAAATGTCATTGTCAATTTTACATCTGCTGTAAACTAAAACGCCTGTCTCTAATTGTTCTCTAGTCAGTTGTGTAACGGTTCTTAAAGATTTTATGTCATCGTTTGTCAGGGCGTATCGAATAGGTGGTCCATGTGCAGTAAATTCTTGATGTCTCTCGGGCCTTTCTATGTCCATTAAGTATCGTATAGTCTTATAAGCTTGTATAATTTTAATTGTGTTAACTAATTCTACGTCGATTTTGTTAGATCCATGCGCCATTCGTAAAAGCTCTCCATTGGCATCTTCAGATGAAAATGCTGACCATACCCAGAGGGGTCCCCACATCCTCACGTAGTGCGTCATATGGAGTAATTGATGTACGTTGAATGAACACTTGTTACGGCCATAAAGGCTCTCAACATCTATCACAAAAATGTACAGCAGAGTTTCTGCAAAGTCAAGCTCTTCAGGACTGATTTCACTTCGTAATAGAATGTGAATAGCTTGTACTAGAAGTAACAAGTGTTGATAATATACGGACCCCAATCTGTTTTTGAGTACTATCGGTCCATAAAACAGAAGAAATGCTCTAAATTGAGAGGCCTTCCAGTCACTAAGATAAGCGAGCTTTCCTGGCGTCCGGGTTACGTTATCTGGGGGTGAAATTTTCCCTAGCTCTTCGTCGATTTCATTTTTAGCCACCTTGTTCAAATAATAGGGCTCCTTGTGATTCTTTGAAGAGAACCACAGATTGATAAGCATCAAAATTACTCCTAAGAGAATAGCATGCATATAATCCGGCACAAACCCTTTTGCTCGATCAAAGTGAGGTATGTTGGAAACAATAGATTCTCCCTTAACTCCTTTGAAGTTTGACAAATTTTCATATCTCTCAACTATTCTTTCTTGTATTTTCATTCGTTCAGCAGTTCTGAGTGGCGGATCTTTTGCAAGGACTGGAAAAACTCGGTTCGTTCCTGATCCAATTTCGCAAGTTTCTCCAGGATGTTCGCAACCAAAGCAACCGTACTCACCATTATATTGCATAATGTTTTGTACAGAAGCTCTAGCAGGAGCATCTAAACTCGAAAGAGGAGCAATTACTTTACTAACAATTGTACGTTCTAACGTCGGATGGTGCCATTCAATTCCATTTGTGTACAGCTTTTGCAATGCCGTAGAAAAAGGTTCCAAATATGAATTCATATCTGGTTTCCGATTTTGACGATTGCAATAATATATGCCGCACATGAACTGAAAGTTTCTTCTATTTCGAGGAGCTATATTAACAATCTGAACAAATATTGGCCATATGTGACTACCAGAGGAACCGTTAGCTGTTTGTGCTCCATCAGTATACCATATTAAAATCAAATCGTAGGCGCCTGGTATCGCTGACACTTTCAAACGTTTGAATTCAGATCCAGACGTTAGATCGTACAAGTTTTCTGGATCTTTTCCTGCACATTCCATTCGGTACTCATCTATAAGAGTATGGAGTTGTTTTACTTCAAAAGCATCTCTTAGCACTGATTCCAAACAGTATTCCAAAAAAAACTATTCACATGGTGACTTCCACATCGAATACATCTTGTTACTGTTGGTTCGACAAACCACTTGCCCAGATTTTTACAACACTCTGAACATATTCGATGTTTTGTAACAAGGTTGTCCTGTGAATGAGGCAATACCTTATCTATTAACTTTAATAGCATATATTTTGTTTTTGGAATAGTATGCATATCAGGCAAAAGGAAATCTATTGTATCCAATACACCAATTAGAGCTTTTTTCGTTAAACAATTTGTGACATAAAGCTTTAAAATTCGATATAAGGCATCACCGCCACGAACAGTTGCATTCTCGTAGATAGGTTGATCTAGCCAAGATGCTCTATCGTCGACATCATTGCCATCATCAATAGGTTCAATAGATGACAATGATAATGATGATAATGACGATACTGATGGTGTAGATGCTGATTCGGAGGAGGATCTTTCTTCGTGAGAGGAAACGACACCAGTACTGCCGTGTTCACTATCAACAGATGCCACTCCTACTTCTTGTTCATCAGTTGAGGAAGTATCACTTAAACTCCTAGCTGATGGAAGTCTTGATTCATCTTCATGAGCGACTGAAATGACACTGGCATTGTCGTTCAAGCTGTCAAATGGTGATGAGATGCCACCGAGATTTTCAATTCTTGACATTTCTAATTCAGGCTCTCCATCTAATGAAGTGACACCAGTACTGCCATGTTCACTATCAACTGATGCACCTCCTACTTCTTGTTCATCAGTTGAGGAAGTATCACTTAAACTCCCAGCTGACGGAAGTTTTGATTCATCTTCATGAGCGACTGAAATGACACTGGCATTATCGTTCAAGCTGTCAAGTGGTGATGAGATGCCACTGAGATTTCCAATTCTTGACATTTCTAATAATTCAGGCTCTCCATCTAATGAAGTGACACCAGTACTGCCATGTTCACTATCAACTGATGCACCTCCTACTTCTTGTTCATCAGTTGAGGAATTATCACTTAAACTCCCAGCTGATGGAAGTCTTGATTCATCTTCATGAGTGACTGAAATGACACTGGCATTTTCGCTTAAGCTGTCAACTGGTGATGAGATGCCACCGAGATTTCCAATTCTTGACATTTCTGATTCATGCTCTCCATCTAATGAAGTGACACTGTCAGTGTCACTTAAACTGGCAAGCGATGTAACTGCTGAAGAATCAATAGCGGAGCTTCTAGTTCCACTTGCAGAAGCCTAAACAAATTTAATATTTGTTTAATATTTTCAGTTTATTGACCAGCTAAGAAGAAAGCCAAAAAATTGATGGATTTTTGTATTAAAATTTATAAATCTGTTACCTCCCAATGTGACACTTCCATTTCTTCATCATCTCTTTCTCTGATCACGCTATTTTCCTCATTTTGGTCAGTTCCAATCTGATGACGCTTATTTTGATCTTCTATTCGCTATATTTTCATAACATTATTAAAAAAAAGAATTGTTCAATATTGATCCTGTGTGGAAGATTTGAATAGAATCAATTGAAGACCATGACCTAGAGCAATATCACTTCATTATGCCGCGGGCAGAATCCAAGATTTTTTGTCTTATTTTCCAGTATATTTAAGTTATATTGATTCCGCTTTTTATTGTAAATAATAGGATTTGTTTAACAACGGAAATTTTTTATTCCATAGTCCCAAATAATGACCACGATTCTTTATGTTTCAAGTGTGAGTTTTTTTTGCAATTTTAATTATAATAAAAAAATTATCTCTAGATTTGTAAATTGTACTAAAATGAAAATATCCGACTGCTGTGCGTGCACATTTTCATTGCGCGATATGCCTGCGACACGCTTCGCTTGCAAGTCTAAGCGCGCCTACAGCGCGCGTCTGTCAGATCTCGCGCTTTGCGCTCGGATATTTATTCTTTGCACTGGGAATGCTTAAATGAAACTTTAACAGAAATATCCCTTTTAGATACTAATTTTCATATGCATCTCCATACTCAGAATTTTCTATGTAATGAAGTATAGTTAAAGATGAAACTGCTCAAAGCTCTGTTGGCTTTGAGGTACACATTCTCATCGTGACACTCGTGCTTCGCTCTGCACTTTCGAAAGGCATTTTCAACAAATACGAATTTTTGTTTTCATAGCATTTTTGATAGATAAAAGAAAAACTTCTACAAATCTTCTTCTAGTCTTTTTTCAATTCCTAAACTTAAAAAAAAACTGTAAATTATTTTAAACCAAATTTTTAAATTTTGCAAGATAAAAAAATTTTAGAAAAAATCGGGAAAGTTTGAAAGATATTTAGAACTTTTCTGAAAATTAAAAAATAGTTTTAATCTTGAGAAGATTTTTTGTTATGTCAAATAAAATGTAGATTTTTTAAGATTTTTTGTAGCAAGAAGTTTAGAAGTTTTTTACAGAATTTTGAAGATGCAGGAGAATAAAAAAATCTTGTCAAGATTTTTGGGAAACTTGTATATGATTTTTTATTTTAAATAATAATTTAAAGAATATATTCAAAGCGATTTAAAAACATGTAAAAGGATTTCCAAAATAGTACAAAAATCCGGATATTTTTAACAGCATTTCTTTAATTGGGAAAAATTTTTTCTAACGTTAGAAAAGTTTCGAGTCATTTCAAAAGATACTTAGAAGGTTTCGAAATTTCAAAGAGATTGCAAAATAATTTAAAATGTGAAAAGATTTTTAAAAATTTGTAACAGAATGTAAGGTAAATATTCTAGTAATCGCGATGGTCCAAGTAATCGTAAAACTTGGTTATAATTTGAATATATTGTTCAAAAATATTTGAGAAGTAACATTTAATGATAAAACAAACTCATTTTTAGCCTTTTATAGTATCAAATTAAATTTCAATTATGTCAAATTAGATAAAAAGCAAGAAAATTTGCGTCACGATTACTGGGACTAAGGTCACGAATAGTGGGACGTTTACCTTAGATCTTTTAATATTTGGAAAAGAAAAATCAGAAACTTTTTAAGTTATCAAATGATTTCCTAGAATTTTGAAAAAGAATTTAAGATACTTCAAAACAAAATTTTTTAATTTTGTAACAATGAGAAATTTTTGAGAAAATGTCAGTAAGTTTAAAAGATATTTAGAAAGTTCGAAAAGATTAAAAAATAATACACAACTTATTACGATTATCATAATTTTTTTTAGTGTAGACGTTTAAAGACTTTTAAGATTCATGGGAAAATTGTAAATAATTTTCCATATTCAAAAATTAAGCTTAAGAGAATATTTCTAAATATTTCTAAAGAATAAAAAAAAAAAAATTTCTTTCTTTTAGGAAAAGTTTAAGTTTTTTAAAACCTATTAAAAATGGTTGGAAGTTATAAAGAGATTGCGAATAGTTTGAAAATGTAAAAGATTTCTAAAAAATTTTTTAATATATTTTAAACAGACTCGAATTTTCCACAATATTTTATAAAACTGTACCGAAGATGCATTACTATAACTTCACAATATTAGTTTTTTCTAAATCAAAATATTTTTGGCGTTATCCAGAAAAAGTTTTAGAATTTCATCTGAAGCATTTTTTACAGTAAAACTTAACAAATATATTCAATGACACATTTTGACTTGACACACTTCAAACGAATATTTTAGCCACTTTCTATATTTTACTTCAATCATTTTTAATTTGAGGAAAGGGGAAGGATTTCCACACAGGAATATTGTCCCAAAATTAAATATATAAATACGATTATACCTTTTCATTTGAACAACTTCGCTTCATCTTGTGGAGATTTTATCAGATCATGATTCAATGTGTTAGAAGCATTATAACCAAAAAATCATTGAAATAAGATTCAAATGCATTAATGGAGTAATTGATGACACTTGGTATGCGTACCTCAATTTTCAAATGAATGTTTGTATTTTGTTTTTCATTTCTACGACAGTTATGCTCTTGCCTTCTTTTGTCCCTGGATTCGCATCCAACTTCAGTTTACAGATTATGACGGAAAAATTGTCGACAATGTCGAAAGAATTATATTTAATCAACGCAGAAGATGGTTATTATTATATTGTTAGTAAAAAAGCCATCTTGGTGACTGAAATTTTGGAAATTCAAGTTGGAGCACGGGTTCAATTCATTTATCCAGAATTAGCAATAAACCCGAAGGTTAGGCAAGGAGAAATCATAATGGAATCTGGTAAATCTCCTTTTTTCACAATAAATATACAATTATACTTCCGAGTTTCTATTATAATATAATATTATGCGATATTTTAGAGACGGAAAGCAATTTGAAAAAAGCAATGGACAGATTATGTTCAAATGAAAAAAACGGGAAAGACAAAGACGCATCCGAAGCAAGCAAAGAAGCAGAAAATGAAGAGGTAAAATATATAGTAAAGTCAATTTAGAGAAATAAACTTACTCGCAGTATTTTTACTTATCTCGTAAAAAATTATTTTTTTTAGAGGAATATAGTCAACTTAAAAAGACAAGCTAACATTGAGATGTCTGTTGAGTTAGGAGATGACATTATTGCAAAAAAAAATCGTATTGATTGCGAAAAATTAAACCTAAAATTAGAAGAGAGAGTTGAAGAAGCTTGTAATATGGCGTTTGTCTTAATGGAAAAACTTCGGGATATAAAAAAGGTACATATAAAAGTCACTTTTTTCATCTTTTTCGTTGAAAACTGAAATATTTTTCTGAAAAATTAAACTATTTTGTTTTAATTTTCTTTCTCCAAAATTAATTAATTTAACTAAAAAGTCAACCATTCTATTTTTGAATATAAGTTTCTCTTCTATAGTTGAAATTTCAACTATTTGATTGAAAATTCATGTATTTTGTTAAAATAAATTTATTTTGTGGTAGAAAATTCATTTTCCTAGTAGAAAACTTAACTACTTGGTTAAAAAGTGAACAATTTTGTTAAAAATTCATCTCTGTTGTCGGTAATTTGACTATCTCGTTAAAAATCCTTGTTAATTGTTAAAAATGTATTTTTCAACTGAAAATTTAACTATTTCAGTTTAAAATTGATCATTCTGGCTGAAAATTCATCACTTTGGTGAAAAGTTTAACTATTTTGTTAAAAATTCTTTTTTTTTTGTGAAAAAGAAATCAGTTACTTTGATATTTGATACTTTGATACTTTGTAGAAAATTATTTTTCTTTGTGAATAATTCTTTTTTTTTACATTAGCAGTTTTGTTGAAAATCCGTCAATTTGGCTTGAAACTTAAATGACTTGGATAGGAAGTTCAACTATTTGGTGAAAAATTAATTTTTGTTTAAATTAAGGTATTTTGTTAAAAATTAATCTCTTTTGATTCCAAATTAAAGTAATTGGTTAAGAGTTGAAGTACTTTGTTTAAAATTCAAGTACAGTCGAACTCGCGAATTGACGCTGCGCCACTTCATGAGCGAGAGGAGCTGGGCAGGGGGGGATTCCGATGCTCACTCAGGCGTGACAAAACAGAGAGAGAAACATGAGAGAGACAAAACAGTTCGGAGTGCCTCAATTGGAGCCGACCGTCAGTCCCAAAGCCGGGCTAAGATTAGAGTTCGACTGTATTTTGTTGAAAATTCATTGATTTTTTCAAAACTTCATCTTTATCGCTTGAAAATAATACTTCTTGGTTAAAAATTCACTTTTTTAGTTAAAAAATCAACAGTTTTGTTGAAAATTCGTATTTTTCGGTTAAAACTTCAATTATTTTGATAGAAAATTTCACTATTTGGTTAACAAATAATTTTTTCTTCAATTCCTGTATTTTATTGAAAATGCACCTTTTTTGGTTGAGAATTAAACTGTTCTGTTGATAATTAATTTCTGTTTTGAAAATGCATGTATCTGGTTGAAAAAACGTGTTTCTTAATCGAAAATTCAACAATTTGCTCGAAAGTTGAACTACTTTCTTAAAGTTCAACTATTTGGTTGAAAATTCCGGAATTTTGTTGAAAATTGGTCTCTTTCGGTAGAAAATGATTCTTCACTGTTAAAAATTCATTTTTTGTTTAAAAATTTAACTATTTGGTTGAAAAATAATCTGTTGAAAAATAAACAATTTAGTTAAAAAGTATCCTTTTGGTAAGAAATTAACCTATTTGGTGGAAAATCAAACAGTTTCGTGAAAAAGTCATTTTATGTTTGAAAATGCTTTATTTTTATTTGAAAAATCGACTGTATACACGAAAATTTAACTATTTTGTTGAAAAAATTATATTTTTACTTGAAAATTCAACTACTTCGTTGAAAATTTGTCTTTTTCGATAGAAAATTATTCTTCTTGGTTGAAATTTTATATGTTTGTTTAAAATGTCGTCTATTTTGTTGAAAATTCCCGTGAGTCTGGTTTTAGTCCAAGAGCTGGTCTCCCATTCTCATCTACCCTATTGAAAAAATACGGCCTTCAATATGGTCGTAAATACGACTGTAAATACGGTCATATTCACGGCCGTGTATTTAAAATCGTATTTCCGGTCGCATTTCGGCCGTATTGACGGACGTAGCTACGGTCGTTTTTGAAAATAAAAAATTAATTCTTCGATTTTCAATTCTGAAATTAAATACATTCCTATCCATTAACCATAGAAGGAAGTAACACAATAAATGCTTCACAAATTTAAAGAGATCCAAAGAAATTGCAAAATATGTAAATATGTTGGTGAAGTATTCATTGTGTTACTTCCTTCTATGGTTAATTGATAGGAATTTATTCAATTTCAAAATTGAAAATCAAGGAAATAAGTTTTTGTTAAAAAGAAAACGACCGTGAATACGACCGAAAATACGACCTGAAATACGGTTTTAAATACAAGGCCGTAAATTTAACCGTATTTACAGTCGTATTTACGACCGTATTAACAGATGTAGTTTTTCAATAGGGTAATATTGTTTGAATCAAATGTGCCCCCATCTTTTCACCAATTCTTTCTCGCACCCGCATTGATACGTTTCAATATATATTTAAACAGAGTCTCGATCATAAATGGAGGCCAACAATAAACAACAATACAATAAATACAAATAGCTAGAAACTTTTTCAACATTATCATGGATTAATTTTCAAGTACAGAAATGTTATAATAAAATTATTTATTTCCAGGACATTTCTTTGAGTAAATCTTCTTCTCTCAACAAAGGGCTGATAGAAAAAGACAAAATTCTGTCAGAAAAAAATTCTTCTCTACTTTTGGAATCAGTTGATAATATTAGCGATTTATCTGAAAACCTTTCTCATCATCTATTGGAATCCAATAATCAGAATTCACCTCCGATGATCAATCCCAATGTACCATCCATTTGTCACTTATCCAGAAACCCTTCTCAGAATCTCCAAGAATGCGATGACCAGAATCTTCCTTCGACGAGCAATTCAGAACTATTATCGACTTCCAAAATTTCTGATGACAATATCGAATGTGTTGATCTTATTGAAAACGAGAAATTGTGGATGATGAATGCCACGAGTAAACATTTCAAAGAAAAAACGGTATACTTGAGTAACTTTTTCGAGAAATCTGTTGTCCTTAATTCCATCTCAACATATCTATTTTAGACAGATATATTATTAGTCACATATAAAATACTGGGATTGAATTTAGGACGACAGATATTATATTCAAAATTATGAATATTAGAAATTCATAATAAAATTATCATGATATAAAAATATTTTGAGCGATAATTAATTAAATATGCAAGTTAACTTTATATCTGTGGAAAAACAACAAATTTTTAAATAGATTTTTAATACTTGACTTTACAGCGGGAAACAAATTTCCGCGCTGAAGAATAATTTATGAAATTTAAAATCTAAGATACTGTGAATATTTGTAATATAGCCTTGTGAAATCAACATTGATTTCTAGGCGGTCGAATTAGTAAAGAACAGTGGCATTTTTATTAATAAGGCTGCAAGAAAAAGGTCAGAATCTAAGGCAACGAGTGCTAAAGTCTTGGCGAGGTCCATTCTGGTCGATCTTTTCTCCCAAGAAGCTCTTTTAACTTGCACACTATCCGGTAAAGAGAGCAAGAAGGAAGTGCCTGTTGCAGATAAAAAAACTAGAGGTGGTCTGCCTAGCCAAGCAGTGAAAGCATTACTTGGTATGAATATAATTACGTTAGTAAAATGTCACAATAGATAAATGATCGCTGATTTGATATGCGTCATACAGAAATAACTTTACACTCATATATTAGAAGTGTATTAATTTTACTATAATTTCTGTCACTGTTTATTTAATTCACTTTAACTTCCATGTATCTCAAAGACATGTTTTTTTTTAGATTATGTGCAAGTTATTAGAGGAAAAATGAAGTGGACGAAGGTTGATGAAAATGGAATAAAACAAACGTTAAGGGACAAGTTCAAGGAAATAAAGCATAGGCGTGCGAAATTAACGAATACGAACTTCAATCCATGATCTGTAAATGTTTGATCTGAAATTACTGAATAGACACTATTTTGATGTTAATTTAGAATTTGTTTTTCTTTTCTGGAAACCTGCTTTAAGAAACCAGCTTTCCCCGAAGAAAAAGCATTTTTCACACCTGGGGCATTGATTTAATCTTGTGTCATCGAGGAACCCAGTTCAGCGAACTTAAATTACTGTAAATACTTGCCTGGTGAAAATGTGCTGTTCAATGTGCATAGGTTCAATCTCGTCTCCTCAAGAAACAGACTCCAAGCACCCTAAAGTGCTGTAAAAACCTGACTTCCTCGAAGAAGATGTGTTTTTTACACCTGGGGCATTGGTTCAATTTCGCGTCCTCAAGGAACTCACTCCAAGCACCCTAAAGTGCTGTAAAAACACGATTTCCCCGAAGAAAATGTGTTTTTTTTTCACACCTGGGGCATTGGTTCAATTTCGCGTCCTCAAGGAACTCACTCCAAGCACCCTAAAGTGCTGTAAAAACCCGACTTCCCCGAAGAAGATGTGTTTTTTACACCTGGGGCATTGGTTCAATCTCGCGTCCTCAAGAAACTCATCCAAGCACCCTAAAGTGCTGTAGAAACCCGATTTCCCCGAAGAAGATGTTTTTTTACACCTGGGGCATTGGTTCAATTTCGCGTCCTCAAGGAACTCACCCCAAGCACCCTAAAGTGCTGTAAAAACCGGACTTCCCCGAAGAAGATGTGTTTTTTACACCTGGGGCATTGGTTCAATGTCGTGTCTACGAGGAACTTACTCCGAAGACCCTAAGGTACTGTAAAAGCCAGACTTCCCCGGAGAAGATGTGTTTTTTACACCTGGTGCATTGGTTCAATGTCGCGTCTACGAGGAACTTACTCCGAAGACCCTAAGGTACTGTAAAACCCAGACTTCCCCGGAGAAGATGTGTTTTTTACACCTGGAGCAATGGTTCAATCTCGTGTCCTCGAGGAACCCACAGTAGGTGCAAGGGTATGGTATGATGTCCGGAGTGTGATTTCTGCGAGCGCAGTTCATTACCGGAAGTCAAACTTAGTCAAAAATTAGTTTGTAGAAATGTTTGTAGAATTTCCGTATGGAATTTCCACATGGAATTTCCACATGGAATTTCCGTAGAACGGTTTCCGTAGAATTTTTCCACGTGGGGCGTCAGGCTCATTTCATCGCGAACCGGGTGCAAAAGGCTGTTCTTCTGGGATCACTCCATCTGGTCCGTCAACACTGCTCCTCTTAACATTCTACAAAGATTGGTAGCTCTAAAAAAGTATCCAGAGGTGAAACCGTCCTCTCCAAATGTCCCGTCTGCCGCGTAAGGTCATCCGCGGCTAGAGATTTGACTCCAAGAAACAGTGTTGCCCGATGTTATCACGCGTAAATTTCCCGCTCTTGCTTACCTTATAGGACAGAAGGAGCAGAAGCGGATGACGTACACGTTCCAATAGCTTCTAGATTGGTTTCTTTAGGGAACCATTATCGTAGCTTCCAGAGCCTACAGCTTCTCATAATAATAATTGAAACTAGGAGTACATGAGGTTTTCATTAACCCCAGGACTTGGGTAGGAATTGTTTTTATTCATGTGTACTAAATTAGGTTTTCAATTCGCCCTTTAATTAATGGCTCTCTATTTGTGAGGCTTAGACCAAAAGTGAATTTTACCCAGAAGGAAATGGATAATTTATTGCGTTATAAGTTTTTTAATATTGTTAAAGAATTTAACTTGAGTGATTATTTCCAGGGCTTGGGAAATTTAGCAAGAGGTTGAGTTCTTCGGTAATAGTTTAATAAGCTGGAGGCAATTTACTTCACTTCCTACACCTAAACTTCTTTTAAAATTAGCATTACATCAACAAAATGTTGTTGCTAGTTTTAAGAAAACGTGTCCAATTGACCAACTAATCAATTCTCTTTTTTGTTACAGGTAAGTTTGCTGATTACATGTATTGGATAATGGATACATCTATGGAATATATGAAACTTGAAGGCTTCAAAATCGGAGTTGCAAAAAATTTGCTAAGTACAATTACCAGAATTTGGGAAAACAAAGATGGCCAAGCAATTTAGGAAAAAATATTCAGAACAAAATATATAAAGAAACTTTTTTGATGGAGTACCCTATAGAATTTTGTTGAGTATTAAAAAATTTAATTAATTGTTTAGATAATTGTTTAACCGATACTTCATTTTCTATAAGATCTTAACGAATATGTATCCAGATTCACACTTGCTCCCTCCTTATCCCCCTCTTCAAAAAATAAATCTCTAGTTTTTACAGTGTAAATATACAAAAGGCTATTATATGACTATAAGCTGGAAAGGGGGACTTTAGGTTCGCTCCACAGGCGTGATTAATAGTCGTATTCATGCATGTATTATATAAAATATAATGAGAATTACAGATATATTATATTACTATATTCACCAATAGAATTAACGCTGACCGCCAAAGTGAAAACAAAAGTACAGACCATCCTCATTTTCGCAAAGTAGAGAACAAACTGATTGATGCTTTAGTGAATAATTTGGTTATAAGCAATATCCCATTGCATCATCAGATTACAATTATATACATAAGTTGCCGTTATCTCACATATATGTGAAATAACGACCTTATCAGTGTCGAAATTGTCTCTCGCAAATAATGATATCATTTCACATTTTTCATTATGATAATTTTAATTAGGACATTCTCATCTCAAATGAAAGGAATTGATTTTATGTAATAATTGAGTGCCACAAAATTCATCAAGATTCGACGTTTTTCGACTCACTGATTGAGGATCAATGGTTTTTACTTCAGTTTCTGTCTGTCGTCGTTGTCTGCCAACACGAGAACTTTCGAAGAAATTATAGGATTAAATTTCTGATTAAATTTCCATTTGTATGGAGATAGTATTTCCATACAAATGTATTTTATCTCTTCCGAGGCTTCATTATCGCACAAATTAATATGATGAATTCATGTGATATCCTTTATCGATTTTTTTCATAGCGATACCCGACCCGACGTCAATCTGGAATCCCCTCAAAAGTAACGTAGCCGTTGGTTAAACACGGATTTTACGTTTATTCTGCATTTTTCCGTTTTTTTAAACTACAATAATGAATCAAAAATAATTAAAAAGTAGCTGAGAATTCGATCTCGAGTTTTCCCAATTTGTTTGTATTTATAATTATATGATGCTCATTTCACGAGCACTTTGCTTCCCGTTGGCGAATGTATTTGCTTCCTCATAAAGAAAGCATTAGTTATTTTTTCAATAATAGACAAACCAAAGTCTTCATTTTACTCAATTTAAAAATATAAATTTACAAAATAATACAAAAAATTTTATAATAAAAAGACAAATTAGACGAATCAAATTTTGTATTCGAAATTATAATTTTTGAGCTGGAAAATAGAAGGGAAAAATTTTGTCGCACCCTAATGATTTCTTTACAAAAATTGTCCGAATTACTCTATTTGAGAATTTATGATCAAAAAGTCTTTTCTATTCATACTTACTCTTCAATAAAATTTATTAATGCTATGGTTCAACTTTCGACCAAATATTGTCAATTAATTAAGATAAAATTTCAACTCAAAATAATGAATACTTAAATTTTACAGTTGAAGAAATTATTGTATAAACAACAAAAAAACTAATTTTTAACTAAGAAGATGAATTCTGAAATAAAATGATGACTCTCCAACCAGCAAAATTAATTTCTAACCATATACTTGAACTTTTAACTAAAAAAGATCAATGTGTATCCAAAAATGGAATAGGTAAATTTTAAGTTCAAATAAATAATAATTTTCAACTAAAAAAAAAAATTCCAAACAAATAGTTACATTTTGACCTATATAAGGAGATGAATTTTAATATGAAATGATGAATTTTCAACCAAATAATAAATTTTCAACTAAAAAATATAGATTCCTAATAAATAGTGAAATAGTTGAATTTTCAGTTGAAAGAAAAAATTCGCCAACAAAAAAAAAAAGATTAATAAATTCGTCCAATTTTCAACCAAAAAATGACTTTTTATTGAATAAATTTAACATTCAACCAAGTAGTTGATTTTTCAACTGAATACCTAAATTTCTAAATTAAGAAAGATAATTTTTCTACTCAAAATAGAACTGTAGAATTTTCAGATAAAAAATTAATGTTCAACCAAACAGGGAAACGACTTTTTAACGAACTTGTTAAATTTTTCACCAAAAAATGAATTTTCAAGTAAAGTGAGGAATCTTGATCGACGAAAATTAATTATTAACCACAAAGAAGAATTTTCAACAAAGAAAATAATGTTTAAAAGAAGGGTTCAACTTTGAACTAAGTAATGTAATTTTTTTCTTGAAAATGGAAAAGTTGATTTTACAATTAGAAGCATTATTGTTCAAGCAAATAAAGAAACGAATTTTTATCAAAATGGATAAATTTTTAACCAAGCAGATGAATTTTCAAATAAAGTTATGAATCTTGAACCAAGAAAATAAATTTTGACCGAATAGTTCAATTTCCAGCCAAATTAAGACATTAATTTTCAAAAAAAAATTATGAATCTTGAACCAAGAAAATGAATTTTTGACATACATCTCCAACCAATTAATTTAATTTTTAACTGAAAAGATCAATTTTCCACTCAATAGTCGCATCGTTAACTGAAAAAGATAAATCTTCAAACAAAAGTGGAATAGTTAAATTTCCATTCGAAAAATTAATTTCCAATTGAAAAACGCATTTTCAACAAAGTAGTCAAAGGTAGTCTTGAGGTTCTCAAGATGTAATAAGGTTGAAAATACATTTCTCTAAAAAAAGTCCTTTTTTCTGTCAGGTTATATTTTTTCATTTAGTGAATCATCTAGTCAACATAATTCGTAAAATTAGAGAAAATCTTGTCAAATCCTCAAAAATCCCTCGGAGTATGATAAAATCGTCCTTTAAAATTTGATAAAGTCCTTTAAAATTCAATTGAAATTTTTTAAATCTCTCAAAAACTTTGCAGCATAATAGACCTCTTCAATGTCTGAAATCGTGAGAAATCATATAAAACCTTTGGAAAACGCTTGAAATAACTTAAATTAATTAGGATATTCTGTAATAATCGAAATCCTATCAAATTTGTTAAAATTTCTTACAAAACGTTCATCAACTACTCCACACTAACAGGGGATAACAAATTTTCTTGTAAATTCATCTTTTGAATTGAAAATGCAAATATTAAATGTTTCATTGAAAATTCATCTTTTTTAGTTGAAAATTCAATCACTTGGTTGAAAATTACACCACTTTCTTGGAACTTCATTTTTTTTTCTTCAAGTGAAAAATATTTTTTTGAAAATTCTTTTTTTTTTGCTAAAAATTAATTTTTGTGAGTTGGAAATTAAACTGCTTAGGTTGAAAGATCAACAACGTTGTCCAAATTTTATTTTATTGGTTGGAGATTGAAATCTTTAATGGAAATTGGTATTCTTTTAGTTGGGAATTCAATTTTTCGCTAAAAATTCAAGTGTTCTATTTCTGTCCTAAGATTGATCGTCTTTTTGAGATGTCCTTGATCAAGATGCTATTTATCCATTTCATAAACAAATGGTATAAAAACTGATATAAATAATGAATTATAAATAAACAAATTATGTGTAGATCACAAGGAAGAGAAGAATCGAGTCTTTCGTAATCTTTCGTACATTACATTTTCAAAAATTTCCAGTTTTTTGTTTATAACAATAATAAATAATATCGAATGACAACTTTTTATGATCCACTACACATTGTCAATAAAAGGAAGTAATTTTTTGTCAAAATATTACCTTGAAATCGAACACTCAATAATGATAATATAATTGTATTTAATATTATGATTTTTATGCGCATTAAATCCAAAAGATCATAAAAGTCGAAGTTATTTACCAAATGATAGACGAAAAAGAAAAGAATCAACATTTGTTCATTATTTTTATCGATGTAAAATTTTGAACAATAACAATTGAAAAATCGCTTCCATATATCAGTTGTTAGCAGTTAGGGCAATATGGTGTTTTAAAAAAACTTGCGTCTGAAACTCAAAAATATGTAAGTCTCTGAATTTTGAATAATCGAAGAAAAAAAATTCGAATGGCCTTGTGGGGATAAGCAAAAGATAAAATTAAAGTAGCCTTGATAACCATAATACATTTTCATTCAAATGTTTTTATTTAATTTTGATTAGACTGCGGATTACGAAGAATATTATATCATAGTTTATCTTTTTTCTATCGAATTAATGATACAAATACTGTAGACTATCTTCATTGGAAGCAACTTCTTTAAACAGACGTGGAAAGATGTGCCGTCTACCTACGGGACATTCCTTCATTTCAGTTATGGTCATATCGTCCACTGCACCGCTTATCATGTTTATTTTTACTCTCGAACTATATCCATCTGCCTTATATATTCCAAGAAGAATTCCAGTATACTCCAGTATTGCAGAAACGACACCTCTGGATGTTGATAAAACAATACATTCTCGGATTGGCAAAGGCATAAATATATTTCTTCCTGCTCGCAATTTAATTGGTAAACCGGAAGGAATAACATATCTTCGAAATTCGAATTGCCGGTTCGGATATTCCTGGGGAATAAGCCGAATATATCCAAGTTTTTCAAGTGCATATCCAAGTATTTCTTGAGGATAAGGCCTGCCCGGAGAAGACCTGGACTGTCTGGCAGAAGAAGAAGAACTAGGATTACTTTCGACATTGGGATTCCGTTCACACTGCAGTGAATCGTAATTTGCATAAGCTTTAATAAAACTTTTTGAGAAGATTGCTGGACTTCTGCCTACTAGACAATCCCTTTTTTCATCTGGAGTCAAAATATCAACTGCGCCGCTTATCATATTTATTTTTATTCGCGAGTGACTTCTATTATTCCTATACATTCCACGAAGAATCCCACTATCATCCAATATTGCAAAAATGTCATCATTGGATGTTGACAATACAATATATTCTTGGCTTGGCACGGGCACATATTTATACAGTTCTCCTCGAAATTTAATTGGCATACTGACAGGAATAACGTATCTCCGAAATTCGAATTGCTGGTTTGGATTTGTGCGAGGAATAAGCCGAACATATCCAAGTTCTTCTGCTGTACATCCAAACACTCGATCTGAAGGAAGCCTGCCAAGAGGAGAAATGGATCTGGCATGCAGTGGAGGCTCCTGAGGAGATTTTCGGTCAGGTAAATGAAGTCCGGTAGAAGAAGAGCCAGGATTACGTTCACCATTAGGACTTCTGCTAGCAGGAGACCTGGACCTGCCACGGAACGGAGCCTCCTCTGGAGAAATCCGGCCAGGCAAATGTTGTCGAACCGCAGAAGAAGAAGAAGAAAGGCCCGGATTACGTTCGCTTTTAGGTTTCTCGTCGCGCTGAGAACTGCATTCTGCAAGAAGAAATAGAAGATTCATTTTTTTTTATTCGTCACATTTATGTCTCATATCTTGAGCTGTATTCAACGTTTCTTTCTGATGCTTCAATAAAATTTATGAGAAATGATTTTCAATTATAAGAACTCCCCACCGTACCTTTTTCCCGTTAAACAAACATATATTTTTTCTGCTATACGAGAACCTCCATAAAATGGACAGTTTTTAATATATCCGATTCTTTGGCAACTTTTTTTACCCAGATTTTACTGCCAAATAACACTTGACAAACAATCATTTCTAATAAGCCAAGTAAAGACTTGAATTGCACTTGTTTCAAAATCCTATAAAGAAGTGCCGCTTTTGAAGTTCGTAGGTATGTAATGGCCATGAATATCTATGACGACAAAATTTTTGACATCTTAGACTGTAAAAACAATAAAAGTGAGAAAAGTCAGTCTCAAGTAGTATTTTAATGAGACCACTGGTAAGGAAACAGAATCGCTTCTTTTCGCACTGAAAATAACAGTCACCTTTTCAAAAATAGAACGTAAAAGAAAATAATACTGTAAAAAAAGAAATTTCTAGTTTTTACAATGTAAAGATACAAATAGCTATTATATGACTATAAGCTGGAAAGGGGGACTTGAGGTTCGCTCCATAGGCCCGATAAATAGCAGTATTCATGCACGTATCATATGAAATATGACAAGAATTACAGATATATTATATTATTATATTTACCAATAGAATTAACGATGACCGCCAGAGTG
>CAKNXH010050530.1:7367-20491 GCA_932178445.1 Andricus quercusramuli
TCATCTTTCTTGGATAGAAATGCAACTATTTGGTTGAAGATTCAATAGTTTTGGTAAAAAGTCATCCTTTTTCTTTATAAAGTCAACTGTTTTATTGAAAATTCATCTTCCTGTGTTGAAAAGTCAGTATCTTCGTAGAAAATTGACTTCTTGTTGAAAACTCATATTTTTATGTTGAATAGTCAAATTAAAATCTTTTTTGGATGAGAATTCAAATTTTTTTAAAATTTGTTTCTTTGATTAATAAATTCATCTGTTTTAATAGAAATTTCACTCTTCTTGGATAAAAATGCAACTTTTTGGTTGAAGATTCAATAATTCTGTTAAAAAGACATCCTCTTTGTTTAAAAATTCAACTGTTTTGTTGAGAATTCGTCTTCAAAACTCATATTTTAATGTCTAATAGTCAAATTAAAATTTTCTGGATGAGAATTCAATTTTCTTTTATTTCATTTTTGAATTTGAAAATTTGTCTGTTTTTGTAGAAATTTCACTGTTCTTGGATAAAAAAGTCAAAAATTCATTCTTCTTGTTAAAAATTCAACTGTTTTTTTGAAATTTCAAGTATCTTCGAAGAAAATTTACTTCCTAATACTTTTGGATGAAAATTCAATCTTTTTCAAATTTGTCTTCTTGTTTCAAAAACCCATCTGTTTTAGTAGAAATTTCATCTTTCATGGATAAAAATGCAACGGTTTGTTTGAAAATTAATCTGGTTTGCTTGAGGATTCTAGCATTTTATTTTTCCATTCATCTCTTTTATTAAAAGTTTAAATATTTTGTTGAATATTGATTTTTTTTTCAACTGAAAATTCAAGTGTGTGGGTACAAGCTGAACTACTTTGTTGAAATTATTATTATTTTTTTAAGAATGTTTGGTTGAAAACTGACCTACTTCTGTTAAAAACTAATTTTTTACTGGAAATTCATATTTTCTGATTGAAAATTCAATTTTTAGATAGAAAACTCGTATTTTGGCTTGAAGTTTCATGACTGAAAAATCTTTATTCATTAGAAATTTGTCTTTGTGATTTTAAAATTCACTTGTTAAACGAAATTCCAAATTTTTGGCTGAAATATTTTCACATTGTTTTTTTAAATTCATGTTTTCAGGTTGAAAATTCATTGATTTCGTGGATAACTCAATTATTTGGTGAAAAATTTTATTATTTTGTTGAAAATTTGAATATTCTGTTAAAAGATCATGTTATATTTTAGAAAAGTCATTTTTTTTGTTTGAAACAAATAAATAGAATTTTATAATCGTATCCGAAATATTGTTTCATTCCGTTAATAAAAGAACTTGTGTTGAAAATATTGGTTGATTAAAATGCTGGTACTTGAATGCCCATGATAAGGGAAAATAAAAAATGGGTCAAAGAAAAATCAGAGAATTTTGAAAATGAATTTTCACCCTGCAAAGATTATCTTAAAAACGAAAAATTGCCATGAGTCCCATATATATATTATTTCTCGAAACCATAAATTGCGTACAGTAAGAGGGGGGGGGGGGGGCAGAAATATTTTTTCACGGCTTGTTACAGGGCCCCTAATTGACAATTACTGTCTGTAAAATGTGACTGATTGTTTATACAGCTACCATTGCTAAAATTTCTGTTCCTGCATAGGAAAATTTAGCAATGGTTCTTGCATGAAGCTTTAGTGATGCTTTTGTGAAAATTCCTATAGAAATTTGTAACAGTTTATGGAAAAAAAATGTGTCGCTTACAGTAAACTGTCGCCATAAACTTCTGTTATACGCTTCGCTTGAAGCATTTTTATGAATATAATATGAAAGTGTATGTGTATGTACATGATGTTCGTGTGAATATGAACAGGGGTTGTACAACGGATTGTGCCGGAAATGGGGTGAAAGTTCGCCATACATCATTAATAACGAAACCTGAAACGCGAATTTCCATGCGGGTATACCAAATAGCGGCAAATTCTACCTGCTCGTTTACGCAACCGTTCGTTTCTAGCCATGTAAAGGGGAGTAATGTGATAAACAAGCATTTAGTGGTTGGTTCGTATTCGATTTCCGAGTTTCGCTAATTGTTTTGATTTTGGCTCGAGCATTGCCTTCCGGAAACATATGAGGATTTTAATTTTCTCTTGCGGCATTAAAGGTCTTCAAACGAGAGAAGTATGTTGCCAACATTCAGTGAAATTAGCTCATTAGTGAAAAAGGAAAGAAGTAGTCAGACCAACTTCTGACTTTTTTCCTTTTACTTTTTCTCATTTTTACTCAATTTTCGAATAACTATTTATTTGTGAACATTTGGCGGTCATTTTTTAAATGTAAGCATTGTGAACAAAATTAATAAGCTAATTCTTAATTAACCAGTTGACAACATAAAAAGTATGAAAAAATTATTTTCATTGAAACTGAAGATCGAATTTAGATTCTTATCTCACAACATCGTAAACATTTTGAAAATTATGAAATTGGAATAATCTTACACAAGATGTAGGTTACCTTTTTTCACATGAACTCAAAATATATTTTTTCATCTGAAATTGCATTTCAATACATTCAATTTTAGTAATGACCTTTAAAACTAATTCCAGAAAAAATGTATGTACACATTAATTAATCATATTACAACATAAAAAGTAATGAACAGTTATTTATAGTGAAACCTTCAAATAATTTTCACTTCATATTTTTCTGAAAATTCGAATTAATAATAACCTTCTAAACTAATTTCATAGAAAAGTAAAATATATGTACATATAATATTGAAAGCAGACTTTAAATACTTATTTCACAACATCACAAAAAATTTACAAAAAATATACAATTGGAAAATAAAGGTATTTTAAACGTGAATAACTTTTCACTATCAAAATTATAGCTAATATTCAATTACATAGCCTTCAAGTAAATAATCAATTTATTTACATTCTTAATTCAGGAAAATTAAAATGTAATCTTGATGTATGTTAATGCTGTTAAAAAAATTAATCAGCTCATAATTAATTAATCTGTACACGATATAAAAAGAATTAAACTATCATTTTCATCCAGGCATTCAAGTTATTTTCATTTTACATTTCTTTTAAATTTTCACTTTCATTTCTGAAAATTTGATTTATTAGTAACCTTTCATAGTAATTTTTTAAAAAATTGATACATATTTACATATAATTTTAAAAATTAAATTCAAATAATCATTTCACAACATCACACACATTGATAGAAATTACATAATTGGAATAGTGATTGTGAAAAAAATTAATCAGATAATAATTAATCAATCAGTTCAAAAAATAAAAAGCTTTAAACTGTGACTTTCATAGAAACATTTAATTAATGTTTACTTCACATTTTTTTTAAATTTTTACATCCATTTCTAAAAATTTAATTTATTCGTAAACTTTTATACTAATTTCAGACAAAATAAAACATATTTACATATATTTTTGAAAACTAAATTCAGATGCTCATTTTACAAAATCAGGCACATTTGAAAAATTATGTAATTGCAATAAGGGTATTTTAAATATCAATAAATTTTTATTATAAAAATTATATCCAATGTTCAATTATAAAACCTTAAAGTAAATTATCAATTTATGTTACTCAATCTAAAAAAGCTGCATTTTTACCTTTATTTAATATAATATAGCGAGAAAAATTATCAGCTAATAATTAATTAATCAGTTCACAACATAAAAAGCATAAACAAATTATTTTCATTGAAACTTTCAAATAATGTTCACTTTATAAATATTTTTTTGAAATTTTCACTTTTCTTTTATTAAATTCAATTTCTTAATAATCTTTCAACTTATTCCAGAAAATGTAATTCCAAACAGAATCAGTTAATATTTAATAAATGAGAAGCAACTATTCTGATTGGAACATTAAAATAATTTTTACATTATATATATTTTTTTCGTTTGAAATTGAATTTAATTTATTAATGACCTTCAAAACTAATTCCAGAGAAAATTAAAATATATGTACATATTGATTTATCATTTAACAATAAAAAGCAATAAACAGTTATTTTCATTAAAACATTCGAATAATTGTTACTTTATATTTTTCTGAAAATTTAAATTAATAATAATTTTTTTAACTACTTCCATAGAAAAGTAAAATATATGTACATATAATATGGAAAGCATAATTGAGGTACTCATTTCACAACATCACAAAAATTTACAAAAATTATACAATTGGGATAGAAATAGAAATTCTTGTAAATTTACAAAGCAACAAAGATAACAGTCATCGGAAAGATATTCTTAGTTGATTAAAAAAAAAATCGCAAAGATATCCTTAGTTAATTTTTTTAATTGAGCCTATTCGTTGAAAAATAGACAAACTCTGAATTCGTTTATAAAATTTTTTTAAATAATTAATAATTCTTGTAAATTTGCAAAGTATCATATCAAACTGTCACAGGAAAAGAATTCTTAGTTTATTTTTTTAATTGATTCTATCCGTCGAAAAATAGACAAACTCTGAATTTGTTTATAAAAATTGTTTGAATAATTAAAAATGCTTCCAAATTTGCATTTTAATCTTGTAATATTTTTTTAAATATGATCTTTTAAAAACGGAACAAAACAATATTTCAGATACGAAATTAAAATTTTCAAATTTATTTATTCATTTATTTATTGTAAACAAAATCCACTATGAAAGATGACTTTAAAAAAACCTTGAATTTTCAACAAAATAATTAAATTTCTAACCAAATAATTAAATTTTCAAGCTAAAAACATGAATTTTCAACAAAAAAATGTAATATTTGATATTTCAACCAAAAAATATCAAATTTCGTTAAAAAAATTAATTTTAAAACCACAAAGACGAATTTTTAACAAATAAAGATTTTTCAGTCATGCAGAAAAATGTTTACCTAAACGGTTGAACCTTGAAGCCAAAAGCCGAGTTTTCTATGTAAAAATTGAATTTTCAATCATGAAATATGAATTTTCAGCAAAAAAATTAATTTTCAACCAAAGTAAGTAAATTTTCAACCAAAAAGATAAACCTGCTTTAAAAAAATCAACAAAATAGATCAGCTTGTACCCACGCGGTTGAATTTTCAGTTTAAAAAAAATCAGTTTTCAACAAAATAATTAAACTTCTAACCAAAGAGATGAATTTTGAACTAAAAATAATGAATCTCCAGCGAAAAAGTGATTTCTCAACAAAGTCGTTTAACCAAAATTTTCAAATAGAATAGTTGAATCCTCAAGAAAATGAGAAAACAAGAATCATTGTCAAACAAACATTGCATTTTTATCCAAGAAAAGTGAAACTTCTACTAAAATAGATGAATTTTCAAATTAAAAAGACAAATTTGAAAACGATTGAATTTTCATTAAAAAGATTTTAATGTGACTTTTCAACATTTAAATATGAGTATTAAATGAGAAGTAAAATTTCTTCGAAGATACTTAAATTTGCAACAAAACGGGTGAATTTTTAACCAAAAGGAATTACTTTTTAAGAAAATTATTGAATCTTCAACCAAATAGTTGCATTTTTATCCAAGAAAAGTGAAACTTCTACTAAAGCAGATGAATTTTCAAATCAAAATTTTTTTTTTCAATTTGAATTCTCATCCAAAAATGATTTTAGTTTTACTATTCAATATTAAAATATGAGTTTTAAACAAGAAGTCAATTTTTTACGAAAATACTGATTTTCTAACCCAAAAAGACGAATTTTCAACAAATCAGTTGAATTTTTAAACAAAGAGGATGACTTTTCAACAGAATTATTGAATCTTCAACCAAAAAGTTGCATTTTTATCCAAGAAGAGTAAAATTTCAATCAAATCAGATGAATTTATTAATCAAAGAATCAAATTATAAAAAAATTTGAATTTTCATCAAACAAAGATTTTAGTTCGTCTATTCAACATTTAAAATATGAGTTTTAAACAAGAAGTCAATTTTTTACGAAAATACTGATTTTCTAACCCAAAAAGACGAATTTTCAACAAAACAGTTGAATTTTTGAACAAAAAGAATGACTTTTTAACCAAATTATTGAATCTTCAACCAAATAGTTGCATTTTTATATAAGAAGAGTGCAATTTCATCTAAAACAGATGAAGTTTTAAATTAAGTAAACCAATTTTCAAATGAATAGTTGAATTTTTACCCAAGGAAGATTTCAGTTGACTTTTCAACACCAAAATATGAATTTTAAACAGGTGAATTCTCTATGAAATTGTTGAATTTTCAACCAAAAATAATGACTTTAAAAAAACTGTTAAATTTTTGAACAAATAGTAAATTTTATAGTTAAGAAGATAATCTTCAGGAGAAAGAATTTGCAAGAAAAAAGTAATATAAATATAAATACAAAGAAAATAAATTACTAACAAGAATATTATTTCAGGGTTACCGCAAAACTACAATAAAGAAATACCCTAATTTTTCACTGAATAATTTTTTATTTTCCCTGTCCATTAATAATTAAATACCAAAATCTCAAACTTGTAATATTTTCCACCTAAATTAATTCGATGGATTTTTTTTTTGAATTTGTTAAAGTTCTTATTTAATTGATGCTGAGGATGAATTGATAATAAATTAAATAATGATAGGATTTGAAACATTTTAAAGTATTTTCATTCAAATTCCTTCCCATTTTTAACATCTTCCAAATATTTGAAAAGATTTGAAAGGATATAAAATATTTCAGGTTATTTTAAAAGACTACAAAGAAATTTTTAATTGATTCCAGCAATTTAATGGGATTTCGAAGGATTTGAAATATTTTAGGAAATTTGAAAAGATTCCTGGAACTTTTTTATTCGTTTCAATAGTTTATAGGAATTTCAAAGACTTGTGAATTACTTTAGGGTATTTTAAGAGAATTCAACACATTTTCGAAAAATTTTAAAAATTTCAAGGGATTTCCGATGGTTTTAGTAATTTTAGGGATTCAAAAAGTTTGCATCCTATTTTAAAGAATTTTTGAAGATACAGAAGGATTTTACAGGACCTGTAAGATTATAGGATATTATAAAAGATTCCAATGTTTTTTATAAGGTTGATACATAATTTCGAATAATCATATTCTTATATATTCAAAGCAAAGCAATTTTATTTCTTCCTAATTTTCAGTCTTCAAACTATAATAATCAAAAATTGATTCATTTTAATTTCAAAAAATTAGTTTGCAATGCAGAGAAAATGAGTTTTCGATTGATTTTATAAAATCAAAGTGTTTAAATTTCGGGTACTGGAGATTGTTATTTTGATCCAAAGTGATTAATTTTGCCACTGGATGATTAGTTCGGATTTGACCTACACTTTCGTAGCTTGCAGAATAAAATAGTGCGGATTTGCAATCAACGCAGTTCCTCTTATTTAATTTTTACAAAATTTGACCTGCAATGTAATACATTAAACAATGATTGTGAAAATAGCCTGGTGGAGTTTTCTACTAGTGTTTTTATGTTTATCGAATTAATTATGGTGATGTGTATCGCTTTGGGGTGCAAACCAAGTTACAAAAGTGCACTCGGAGAACCCGAAGATCCCGAATATGGAAAAAATTAATTTTTCCATCGTTTCGAAAGACCCAATTATTGAAGCTTTATGGAAAAAAGCATTTTTTAAAGGAAGACATTCTTCTCGAGAAAATCCTAAAAGCACCCGATGGCACTATTTTGTTGAAGGTAAATAATTAAATATTTGCTGTAAAATCTAAATGAAAAATTACAAATAAAACAAAAGTAAATTCTTTTTTATCCAACAAACTGTATTATTAGGTATTTTCACTTACTACTCATTTTTAAAAAAAATTCGGTTTGTTTTCCCGTCAGCAAGTGCAACAGCAAACACAATTTAATTATATTTTTAGAAATTTTCGGAATGAAAAATGTGTACCAAGTTAATGTAGTCAATGTCTTATTTGAGTAGAATACAGAAAAAGTGACGTTAATTTTAGAATTAAATTACTCTCTAAATCCGAATTAGTAGAAATTTTACTAATTCAATAAGTAGCATTGTATCTGACTGTTAAATTAGTAATTTTATCACTTTCTACTATATGAAATGGTAAGATTTATGTTACTAAATGAATTAGTAAGGGTATTCTACTAATCTGTTTAGTAGTAACAACTTACTAATTCGAAGAGTAGAAATGAATTGCTGAGGAAACATAATTTAACAATTTTTAAGATACATTCTGCTGTTTTTTGAGTTTTAAATAAAAAAGGTTAATGTTTTGTCAATCTTTTTTTTGTACCATTGTACCATCCATTTCTCCAATGCGGCCAAAATGTGAACTCGTGAAATTGGTTAGAATAACTATAGCTATTGTTCGTTCCCAAAATGTTCCGGAGTTTGTGAATAAGTGAATCTCGAAGTGGATTCTGATGGCAAAGAGTGGGTTGGAACAGCAATTGATTTCAGGATGAATCGTTTATCTTAGATTCTTTAAAATGGGTAAGATTTTGTTTAATATTAGTAATGAGGTGAATAGTTTAAAGCGTTTAAAGGGAACTGGGAAAGTGTCGTTGAAGAAAGTTAGGTTACCTAAAATTTATTTTCAGAAAAATTCAAAACCTTCGAGGAATACAGTGTGCAAGAATTGGCTGAAATACTTGGAAGCCACTTAGATTTAGACACTGTAATGAAACTAGAAGGTATAAAAAGCAAATATTCACTTACTCATATATTTTTTTCTAAAATTTGCAAGTAAGTCAAGATGCTAACCTTCAAGAGTGCACTGGAGTTGTCCAAATGTCCGAATGTAAATTATTATTACATATTCGATTTAAATCAATGATATGACTGATTGTTAGCTTTGTACAATAAGTTTCTCCTTAGTCAAAACAGCTTTTGAATTTTTAATAATAAAGAGAAAATTAATAGAGTATGCCTCTATAGCCTCGGAGAACTCGGCCGGGAAATTCTAAATTTCTACAAGTGCTGCCTTAAAAATGTTGCTTCCAACAGGGTAAAAGTTGAATAATAGTCTTATTTCAAACAATTCTGTTACTCGTAACAACAAGTGAATGTCAAATTATTTGTTTTAATAAAGTTTCTAGTGTCTATGGAAAATTGAAAATTATGTACTTTTTGTAAATAGTTAGTAATTTCCTGTCAGCATGATTTTTTTAAACATAATATTGATAGCAGACTATGTTACATGAAAGTCGACGTATCATACCGTAATCAACTAACAGTTTGAGAAAGGCTCTAATTTTTATCTCTAACTAAATCAATTTACAACTTCTGAGTCGAATTTTTGGGTTACAAATTTTCATTTAGTTGTTGTTACGGATAAAGAGGTTGTTTTAAAGAAGATTTTAAAGTATTTTTTCATGTTTTAAACTTACGCTTCTGAGGCATCCCTTATAGTCATCAGATCTAAGAATCAGTCGAAGACTTGCAAAGAATGTTGAATAAACTTAATACAAGCATGAAGAACATGGACCTCAAAATTAACGTGAATAAAACGAAAGTCATGGTGTTTGAGGGAAAAAGTGAGAAAACAATATGCAACATAGTCCTAAATGATGAGAAATTAGAACAAGTTGACAAGTACGTATATCTAGGTAGTCTATTCACTAACGACGGAAAAATAGATGGGGAAATAGATAGGCGCATAAATAAGGGTAAGCAGGTTATCGGTAGAGCAGGGTCCATCCTCACAAATAAAAACATATCAAAAAAAGCTAAAATGTCCATACATAACTCTATTTTCGTACCGACTGTACTATACGGTAGCGAGACATGGACCTGTCAAGAAAAGGACAGGAGTAAAATCAACGCGATCGGCATGAAACCTCTGGGCATAATATGCGGGAAAACACTGATGGACAAAGTACGAAACGAGATAATCCTCAAAGAATGTGGTACAGGGGAGACACTAGTTGACATATGGGAAAGAAATCAGCTAAGGTGGTTCGGACATCTTGAAAGAATGAAAGATGAACGACTGACCAAGCAAGTGTATAAAGGTAAAGTAAATGGCAGAATGCCCAGAGGTAGACCGCCGAAAGAATGGTTAGAATCTGTGAATGAGACACTAATACGAAGAGACATAAGAAGCCATAGAAATACAAGAGCCTGCATGAAGAAATGCATGGACGTGAATGAAGCTAGAGTAGTATGCCAGGACAGAAATATGTGGCGACAAATAGTTTATAAACAGAGTGACAATAGAGTGAATGATGCCTGAAACAAAGACCTTGGGTACTAATGGGCCCAAGTGGGGAACCATACATAACAATTTTGTGAGGTTCCTCACTTGGGGTGATCGCTAGAGAGATTGATCAGCAACCTGGGTCGGAGCAGTGTTGCGGAGTGAACGTGTCATTTATATAAATAACACGAGAACTCCAGATCAATCTAAAACATCTATACATAACACCTACATACCCATCCACCCTATACCCATATACCGATCAACCTCATACCTATATACCTATTTCACTACTTTCCAACCGAACAAGTCACGCCTACCCCGGAAGGGAAAAGGCTTAATGGTATAATAACATAAATTATTATTTAACCTAAATTTTAAACAGAATCTAACACTCTTTTGTCTTCAAAAAATTATTTTTTGAACCACCGTATACTGTTAAACTGCGGATACGTTAAAATAAAAATATCTACATAATTTAAAGCGTGCAAATTTTAATTAAGTGTATTTAATTTTTTTAATGAAAATGTATCTGTTATAGTTTTGTTTGAAAATTGATCGTTTTTAGTTGACAATTCAAATATTCATCTTCTTCATTCATAACTCAACAGCTTGTTTGCAATTTTTTCTCTCGCTTGACTGAAAAATCTTTTCAAGTTGAAAATTCAACTCATTTTGAAAAGTAGTTTTTTTGTCTAATTCAACTGTTTCTGATTAAAAATTTATATTTGTTATGTCAACTACGAAATTTTCGTTCAGAATTCATCTTTTTTGGAATACGAATTTAATTAATGAGTTAAAAGCAGAACTCTTTTGTTTAAAATTAATTTTTTTGTGCAAGATTCATCATTTTAATTAAAAATGTATCTCTTCGGTTAGAAAGTGAGCTATTTTGTTGAAAATTCGTTTTTACTTTAATAGAAAATTAATTCTTATTGAAACTGGAAATGTAGTTATTCCAGTCGAATATTCAAACATTTTATTTAAAAATCCATCTCTTTAGTTTAACATAATACAAAATTTGAAATGAAATCATTCAATTTCAGGTGGAAAAATTATAATTTTTAGTTGAAAATTCAACTATTTCAGTCAATGGTTCACCATTTTAGTTGAAAATTCAACACTTTGGCTAAAAATGTGCTTTTTTCTGGAAAATTAATTTTTTAAACTAAAAATTCATTTCTTTGGTTGAATGTTTGTCTTTTTCAGTTGAGATTTCTTCTATTTTCTTCAAAATACGTACTTTTTGTATGAAATCATTCTTTATGTTTCTAAATTAATCTTCTTGTTTGAAACTTTATCTTTTTGGTGGAAAATGTAAGTATTCCAGTTAGGTATTCATAATTTTAGTAGGAATGTCATCTTTATGATTGAAGATAATAAACTACTCGGTTAAAAGTTACACTTTTGTTAAAAATTCATTTATTTCAGTAAAAGATTCATCATTTTAGTTCAAATAGTTTTTTTCTCTGGAAAATTAATTCGTTATGTTCAAATTTAACTATACCATTTTTGGTTGAAAGCTAATCTTTTTTAGTTAAAAATTCAACTGTCAACCATCAAATAAAAATTTGTTTGAATTATCATTCAAATTCATAGACTTAATAGACAAATTTAAGAAATGATTGATTATGTTTTTAGTATTATTTGGTTATTTAAGTATTTAATGGTGCTAATGTATTTGGGAATATCTTGTAATATAATTTGTTAAAGATTCCTAAATTAAAAATATTGATTTAATCCCCAGAAACTGAAAAAAAAATTTATAATAAACTCGCGAAACTGAGGACTTATTCCGAGTCGATTAAAAAAAAAAAGATAAATATTTTAATGGCTCCGTGCTATAAAAAATTATTTTAAAAAAAAACTTGAAATATCTGGATAGAACTTGAAATTGTCAGGGAATGTTTTTTCAGGTACGATTTCTTCATTTGGCTATACTGTAATAATAATTAACCATGATACACTAATTAAAAGTATGTAATAAAAATTTAATAAAAATGTAAAAACAGTTACGACTTCGCAGTTGTTTTTGTCTTGTAAAACCTTTTAGGATTATTAATATTCTAGTTTTAATTATTACAATAACCTGTTTTCCATTAGGATTGAACTAACTTGTTTTTTAATCGGACCTAATTCGAGTTTAATAATAGCATAATATATTTGAATAAACTTCTCTTCGTTGAAAAAACAGTTTTTAAATTTACTTGAGACTACCCTTTGAAATAGTAACCAGCCATACATTTACCAATTCATTTAGTAGTAGCATTACCAATTCCTTTAGTAGATATAGTTACTAATTCATTTAGTCAGTTATTATAACACATTGAATTAGTAGATTCTTACTAATTACCGGTAAACGAATCGGCGCTATTTGAATTAGTAGAAAACTACTACCAATTAGTAGTTTTCTACTAATTCAGATTTAGAGAGTAGAAGGCCACAAAATGTATGATACTAAACTCAATTTTTCTTCTTTAACAATTGATGCGACCAGAATCTTAAATTAATGTTACTTTTTTAAACGAGTACTAAGTGAAAATACCTAATAAATACAGTTTATTGAATAAAAAATAATTTACGATTGTTTCATTTGTAACTTCTAATTTCGTTTTCACAGTAAATATACAATTATTTACCTTTAACAAAATAGTGCCATCGGGTCCTTTTAAGATTTTCTTGTGGAGAATGTCTTCCTTCAAAAAATTAACGAACTGGCCAGCTTCTACCGTAAAATTTTTCCGATTTGAAGCTTTTCGCCATAAAGTTTTAATAGCTGGGTCTTCCGGAATAACGAAAATATTAATTTCTTCATATTCAGGTTCGCTGAGTTTACTCTTGTAACCTAATTTGCACACCGGATCGATACACTTTGGCATAATTAACGTGATAAATAAACAACACGAACAAAGTACAGTGACAGTTCACGGACGTTTGACGTTCCCATATGCTACGTAACGTCATTGAAATTTGATTTTCACTTTAG